>JALIZH010002131.1:0-16987 GCA_030522465.1 Rhipicephalus appendiculatus
TATTTGTTCCCTACTCACGAAAGAAAAGGCTGGCGTTGTGGCAGTTCTCGGCCTGTACCCTCCTGATTTCCTCTGTGTATTTGTCTACACATTTCGAAAAAATAATAATTGGATATATAACACATGATTTTCTTTAGAAAGTGGAGTTTACTTGTGGTGTATAAACAGCACTGTTTCAGCCGGCTCGACGATTATGTACATCATCGGGCAGGTTAAGATACAAAATTGTGATTAGCTTAAAGCCTGCTTAGAAACGGTTTTGTATTGACTGAAGTTAGGAAATGTAACTGAGGCGCTCGCAGATCCGTTGTGCTCAACATTTCCTAATGCCGAATTAACGAGAATTCGCGCATTGTGCCTGCTTCGCGAAAAGCGTCTTTCGCTGAATGAATCGTACTTGAAGTTATTATGTTGAACCCGAGCAGTTATTACGTAGCTGTATACTGATGAACACTGACTCGGCGGACGGACAGGGATGGACGGACGGACACGGACGGATGGACGGACACGAACAGACACGGACGGACACGGACGGATGGACGAACGGATGGACGGATGGACAGACAGACGGACGGACGGACGCCGGACAGACGGACGGACGTGAGCATGAGACATTAAATGCTCACGAATACAACTGATGAGCGAAGCTCCTTAGAAATGGGACGCAAGCGGCGTTCGGCGCGCGCGGCGTCTCATTGTCCAGGCAACAGACCAACCACTCGGCGGACGACAGGGTGAAGCGATGGTTTGGCGCGTACGCCGGTTTGAGGGGAGATGGCAGAGACAAAGAAGGAGAGAGAGGGAGACTAAACTGCCTCCGTTTCACATGTGTTGGTATTCTCGCGCTTTGCGCATCGTGCCGACGCCATCCACGTTCCAGCGCTCATAAGGCTCATTATCCTCCCGCGTGAGGGGGAGACGCCACAGCTGGCACTGTGCCAGGGAGCTTTGACGGCGATGGCGGGGTGCCGGCCTAAGGAGCTTCGCTCCTAAAAACAAAATTTCGCGAGCGTGCGCGCCTAGCCTCCTCAAGCCGACCTCCTCGAACACCGCTCCCCCCCTCCCCTCTTTCGCCATCGCGGGGCTCACTTCCCAGCGTGCTCCTGTTTCATTTCCTTATGGCTGGGCTTCAGAACATTCACGTTGCGCTCCCTCCTACATTTTGTCCTCCATGTTCTGCATAGACTTTATTTATTTATTTATTTATTTATTTATTTATTCTTATTCTGCTATGGCTATGACTGCTTGTTTTTGTGGAACCGGGCCCTTGGTTTCTGATGAATACGTAGCTGACATTTATGGGCCACCATCCTCAGCATTTTCTTTTTGTTTAGTTCTATATTAAAGAATAAAGTTGATAGCTAATTTCTTTTTTCGGCACATTTTAGTTCGAAAGTTACTAACAAACCTACTTGGATAGGCAACCGCACTCCGCTTAGTAACCAGATCGATGACAGTGGTTTTCCAGGAAGATTTTAGCCAGATGTGCCCCTGTGCACTTGGCTCCATTGAGCAATAGCTGACGTGATCCAGTGCTTCGCTGTGTCTCGGAGCATCAGGGACAGCGTATTGCCCTCCTGTATTCGTCAATGTTTCGAGGCGACAAGTTTTTTCCGGGTGGAACCACAAAGCTGTGGCAGAAAAAGAGAAAGTAAATTCCGACAGTTGTGAAGACGTGTACGTGGTAGTCAAAATATCGAACGCTATTAAAAGCAAGAGCGTTAGAATACCGAGCGTTGCTAGGCAATTGACTAGATGTCGCACAAGTTCCTAGCAAAGGGTAAGACCGAGTGAGCAGATACCGTACGGGGGGCATAATACGTATAAATACGCATATCTTCTGGCCTCGGGACGGCCAAAAAACCTTCAAGGACGGAATGCTTTTACATTGCTTGTCAGCGACGTTCATGTCAAAAGCCAAAACCGTTACAGGGTGACTACAACGAGACCATTCCGGCATCGTTTTGAGGACGAAACGCAAGCATCGGAACTGGTAAAAAGTTAAGAAAATGAAGTCTCTGGACCGCAATTTTTCGTACAAGGCCCCAATACATGAGCTCGTTACTGCTTAAAACAGTTAGATAATTACTCGCTAGCAAGTTCTTATTATTACTTCAAAATATCATGGAAGCTTCCACTTCTAGCACGCTCCAGTTTTATTTGTCACTTCCAATAAAGATATTCCTGAGCACATAGAGGGCACCACCCACTTGTCATCTTGCGGCGCTGAAAAATGGTCGCTTAGCTTTTTTGAGCGCTAATAGTCCGCGAGTTTCAAGGCGCACGTTTTGCTACACCTCCTTCAATAGGTGGCGCTACGATGCAATACCACGCCGGCAGCGTCCGGTAGTGCAAGTACGATGTATCACCGAGAAGACATTTGCAATGAAGTTCATTTAAGAGATGTTTATTTCGGCTCACTAAGCTTTCAGCCATGTGTGGTTTCGTGGCCGCATATGAAGCTTATGTCCAGTATTATCTCCTACCAATCTGCTCTACCGGTAGCCATGTCGTGCTTACACCTTCTGTCAATTATGAGAGAGCCAGCCATGTTGATTCAATGAACAATGAATCACTCATTCGCTTACCATTGCTTGCTATTGATGCGTATTATTTTTTGTCGAATAACTTGCATTTCAGCAGACGCTATAAAAACACAGAAACGAAGGCTGTACTCACGGACAACCCTTGTTATTTATTTGGTGAAACAAACACAGAGAACACAGGTGGTCAATATGGTTTATATGGTAAACTACTAAATGTACTTGGCGCTAATAACTCGTGAAGGGTTCAGCAACGTATCGTATGACGAACAAACCGAGCTAAACATAAATGCAGAAGACGAAGGATACTAGAAATGTTCGTTGAAGGAAGGGTGTTTCTAGAATGCTCTGAAAAATTGAAATACCACTATAAGGTGGTGTTGCCTGCATATTTGAGGTTTCGCACGAAGAAACGGCGCAGTACGATAGAAAACATCAAAACACAGTACTCAAGCCTTCTTTTGTCGTACAGCGTCTTGCATCGCTCCTTCGCGTTAAACAACAGGTTGTGCGGCACGGACTAGCTCACCAGTCTGCTTTGTTGAACTTGTTGAGTAAAACACTGAAAAGGTAAAGAAAAACTGGAAAAGAAACCACTCTAGAGACAAGCGAGGTCCATGAAGGATAAGCGATAAAAATTCGGTATATAAAATAAGGTAGTTAAGTTCTTTGTTTTGGTTTTGCCAACCACACTCTCCTTTGTAAAATGCAAAACATTACCAATTAGCAGCTATTTCGCTGTGAATTGGCACTAGTAGCATTACTCTTTGGGTAACAACGGATGCCCCTTATCCTGACGTCCCATGCCCTTGCCATCGTCCTAATACTGTACTTACCAAGAAATGACTGCGTTAAAAAAGTTCAACATCCTAAGCAACACACTGGCCACGGAATAAGCAAGTCACAGTAACCGCTAGGACGGCGAAGATGTTCCTGAAATCGACAACCGCATTGATATGCTCATATCTAACTGAGGCTATTGAAGGGAGGGATAAAAAATACGTTATTTCATTTTTTTTACTTGTAAGATTTACTGCTTAGTAGGAAGCACAGGGGAGCTCACACGACTAGCCAGACTTCAAACCACTGTGGTGTCTACGGTGCAGTGGATTGCTCTAGAGCCCCTAGACGGCACGGAGAGCGATTTTGGTCCACATTCGCGAAATAGTGTTATTTCTCGAACGAATGTACAATGCAGATGGTCTGTGTTGCGGTGTCTCGTAGGCATAGTGTGGACGCTTTTACAGCGAAAGCTCTATATGGCTAAGGGAAAAGAAAAGCATTTTGCTACGAGCAACGATAACAGTCTCAATTGGCTGCGCCGTCAGTAACGTCGTTCTCTATGTCGCACCCAAACGCGCGCGCCATCGAGAGCGCCGTTAGTGACGCCACTCTCTGCGTCGTACCAAAGCACGCGTGCGATTGGCTGTGCCGTCAGTGACATCAGTGACGAACATACTTATCTTCGCAGCCATGCCGCCGAGCCCGCGCGCAGCAGTTTGAACTGACAACTTCCACATTGGGAGAGCACGGATAGTAAGAACGCCCGAACAGCAGACAACTTTCCAAGAACAGCGCCGACAGCTCATCCGTGAGAGAATTCATGTTCGCCGGACCGATGCAGCAGTCCGTGCTCAAGAACAAGCCCGGGTGGGGAAGCGCAAGCAGTAATTGCGCACCAAGGACCGAGACAAATGCAAGCGACAAGGGCGAGCCGAGGAAGCGGCGTTGTAGGCAGAGCAGCGTCAGTGTGGCAGTGGCGGGAACGCGCTCACCGGGGCCTACGCCCGCTTTCGGTGGGTGTTTCTCGAGTGGCCCTTTGGCTTCGGTTGCCACATCTGCAACTGCCTGTGCTCGCACGTTTCAGCTTCGCTGGTTAACCATCTCTACGGAGTGCTTGGGCTGTGATTTTTTTTTAAGTCCCACAAGATGCCAAGACACAAACGAGAACCGCTGAGCAGGAGGTCGCGTACATGAAGTGTTACGGGCATGATTTCGTGTTCGTGTCTTTTGCAGTGCATGCCAGTCATGAAGCAGCGCTTAAGTATTACCTAGAGTAGCTGCTGTCGAATAAGCTCAATTATTAACGTGATGCAGTAAAAAGGCAAATCACGCAAAAGCGCAAGAATATAAATGAAGTCACGATAATACAGAGTCGTACAAAGACCACGATAGCTTCAATATCAGCTAAAGGTACATTCGTGAAATGTTATTTACAACAAACACATACGCAAACTCACGAAACTACCGCCACAACCATCATTGACGAAGAATCAGTTTCACAATACTTCGACAAAACCTGTTTTCTTATCAGGCATTTCAATTTTTGTCACACATAGCACATTCGTTCCTCACAGCTTTAGGTAACCACGCTCTCATTTCTAAGCTGAAAAAACAGAAAAAGAAGAGTCGCATACATCTGTACGCATAGTCTTCCTGCAGCACCATTCCATGGAATTCCTTCAACAGACTTCGCCTTGCGCCACATGGAGATAAGGAGCTTCCACAACGTATTACAAGAACATTCAAAGCGCATTTCGAGCTGGGGTCAAAGCACGAGCTCCGCAATTACCCTTTTCCGAGGTCGTGGTGCGAGAGACCGCAAAAGCAGACCGAGATAAAGTCGTTCAGGGAGTGTTCGGCAGTAGTTATGGCCTCAACGAAATTGGTGAATTCTTCATTTCCGATTGTACGGTTTACACTCCCAGCCGTTACAGTTCACGCAGATACCGAATACATGGCCTCACTTTATATGAATTTTTATGGTCATGGCACTGGGAATAATATTATTAGGTCATTTAAACCGAAACGCGGAGTTGTGGGAAAATAATTGCGCTTCGCGCTGCCTTCTGTGCTCTAAACTTAAAGACAGTTCTTATTTTTGCTGTCGGCACTTTTTTATAATCTAAAAAAAATTGTGGTTAGATTTACGTGAAGTTATCTAAAGGCAATATTAACATGCAGAACGTGAGTCCGCGCGCTAATCAGAAAATTGATCATCAGCCTGTCTACGCCCACTGCAGGACAAAGGCCTCTCCCATGTTTCGCCAATCAACCCGGTCCTGTGCTTTCTGCTGCCACGTTATACCTGCAAACTTCTTAATCTCATCTACCCACCTAATTTTCTGTCTCCCCCCTCACGCGTTTGCCATCTCTTGGAATCCAGTCAGTTACCCTTAATGACCAGCGGTTATCCTGCCGACGTGCTACGTGCCCGGCCCATATCCATTTCTTCTTCTTGATTTCAACTATGATATCCTTAACCCCCGTTTGTTCCCTGACCCACTCTGCTCTCTTCCTGTCTCTTAAGGTTACACCTATCATTTTCCTTTCCATCGCTGGCTGCGTCGTCCTCAGTTTAAGTTGAACCCTCTTTTGTAAGTCTCCAGGTTTCTGCTCCGTAGGTAAGTACCGGTAAGATGCAGCTGTTATATACCTTCCTCTTGAGGGATAGTGGTAGACTACCATTCATGATTTGATAATGCTTGCCGAATGTGCTCCATCCCATCCTTATTCTTCTAGTTACTTCACTCTCATGGTTCGGCTCCGCGGTTACTACCTGTCCTAAGTAGACGTACTCCTTTACAACTTCCAGTGTCTCGCCACCTATCGCAAAGCGCTGTTCTCTGCCAAGATTGTTCCACATTACTTTAGTTTTGTGCATATTAATTTTCAGACCTACTCTTCTACTTTCCGTATCCAGTTCAGTAATCATAAGCTGTAATTCGTCTCCCGCGTTACTCATCAATGCAATGTCATCAGCGAATCGCAGGTTACTGAGATACTCTCCATTAACTCTTATCCCTAATTCTTCCCAATCTAGGGCCCTGAAAACCTCCTGTAAACACGCGGTGAATAGCATTGGAGAGATCGTGTCTCCCTGCCGTACGCCCTTCTTTATTGGGATTCTGTCGCTTTCTTTATGGAGGACTATAGTGGCTGTGGATCCGCTGTAGATTTCTTCCATTATGTTTATATAGGCTTCGTCGATGCCCTGATTCCGCAGTGCCTGCATGACTGCTGATGTCTCCACCGAATCAAATGCCTTCTCGTAATCTATGAAGGCTATGTATAGGGGTTGGTTGTATTCCGCGCATTTCTCTATCACCTGATTGATAGTATGAATATGGTCTGTTGTTGAGAAGCCTGTACGAAATCCTGCCTGGTCCTTTGGTTGATTGAACTCTAATGTCGTATTAATTCTGTTAGCAATTACTTTTGTAAATAGCTTGTAGACAACGGACAGTAAGCTGATGGGCCTGTAATTTTTCAGGTCCTTGACGTCCCCTTTCTTATGGATCAAGATGATGTTGGCATTCTTCCAAGAATCTGGTATGGTCCCCGTCGAGAGACACTTCGTATACAGGGTGGCCAGTTTTTCTAACACAATCTCTCCACTGTCTTTCAACAAGTCTGATGTTACCTGATCCTCACCAGCGGCTTTGCCTCTTTTCATTCCCTTTAGGGCTTTCTTTACTTCTCCTGTCAATACTGGTGGGATGTCAGATTCCTCTGGGCTATTATTGCTTCTTACGTTATCATCCTGACTGTCTCGGCTGCTGTACAGATCTCTGTAGAACTCTTCCGCTACCTCAACTATTCTATCCATATTGGTTGTGACCTTGCCTTCCTTGTCCCTTAATGCATACATCTGATTTTTGCCTATGCACAGTTTTCTCTTCATAGCTTTGAGGCTTCTTCCGTTCTTTAGAGCATGCTCAATTCTCTCCATGTTATACTTTCTTATGTCGGCTACTTTACGCCTATTGATTAACTTGGAAAGCTCCGCCAGCTCTATTTTGTCTGTTGCATTTGAGGCTTTCAGAAAATTGAGTACAGCTTAACAGTACGTTTCACTTTGTTACATTTTTCACTGAAAAGTTCCCTTTGATTCATCTGTTTGCTTCATTCAGTGAACCAAATAGAAGACGCCATCTCCCGAATTGTAGTGAAATTATGCAGCTTTCATCATGCGCAATATATCTGCAACTATATGTAGGAAATGTTTATGTGGCACCTAAACAACCTACAACATAAAATACTGCTGTTTACTAAAAATACTTCGTGGCAGGTAACTAACAATATATTATCTGGCTTTTTGCATGCCAAAACCATGATATGATTATGAGGCAAGCCATAAGGTAGGGCACCGGAAATTTTGATAATTTGTTGTCCTTTGCCCAGCACTTACATCGCACAGCGCACGGGCATCTAGAATTTCGCTTCCATCGAAATGCGGCCGCTATGGCCGGGACCGAACCCGCGACCTGTGGGTCGCGAGCGCGGCGGACGCCTAACAAAGCCGCTGAGAGTACAGCAACAATACTAACAACAGTGCCACAGAGTTATTTCAGCGGGATAGCGTTAAAGAACTCATTTCGCAGGAAATTTGGCGTCTACATCGTTTATCGTCACGGAATATTCGGCGTTGTCCATGAGCAAAAAACCGACACAGCGGCACATACATAAATAAAAATGTTCGCCTTGAGTATAAATCGAACACAAGTACTCGGCTTGGCAAGCAGGTGTTCCAACTCAGAGCGATGCCAGTGCTTGAAGCTGTTTCGAAAAAAAAAGCCTATACGAATTTTATGTACTGTGAGGATGTGCTTAACCCATATAATATTGTGTAGCAGAATGACAGAAACGCACCAGGCGTGAAAACATGTGAATTGCAGTGGGAATATAAAAAGTAAGTGAGCGTAAATTTCAGTGACTCAAGTGTGTTTCAAGTGAATTAGGACTGCATCACAGAGCATGTAGGCATTCGTCTGTGATTGTTTCCTCAACAGGCCGGGTTACTTATTTAATTGATTTTCTTTCTCTTTTTTTTTTTGTTTTTCAGATAGAGAAATTTTTAAGTACATTAAATAAGTCTGGCGCTGCACTTATCTACAGATTTAACATACAGTGCTTAGAGGAATGATGAAATTAGCTGGTTTGAAGTTCACACTTAGTGGCTAGAACCTAACCCTAATCTGAATACGACGGACACAGTGTCAGACAAATATATGTGCTATTTTTGCGCTTTTAGCTGTGCGTATTCCTCCAGATAGTACATCCATGCAATTACAATATTAAAAACGAGCTTATCTTCAAATCTTGAGCAAGCAACACTGTGGTAGGTTTAATTATTTTCGTTTGTAACAACTATGAGTGGATGGTGTTGTTGACCTCGATGCAACTTCTTGAACGGTGAAATACTGAAATGGGACATACATTATTGGCCATTAAATTATGAATGAGACATCAGTGTTCGATTTTTTTTCGTCTGAATTATATTGCTTTTAAATCTCAAGAACAGGCGTCATCAAGAACTTGTTAAAATTCCTCGTCTGACTTTTTACAGGCCTTAGAAGCCCCAACTACGTTCTCAGCAATAACATGGCCAATGGTAAAACACGTTGTTTCTCGTGCTTTTAATGGGCCATAAACCTCGTGTTTACTGTGCAGAAGTCCTTTCTGATAATAGGGGCACTCACAGCATCGTAAATAAGGCTCTCGTCCAACCTTCATTAACAGCTCTGGAGAGTGTGGAAGTACTCGAACTTTACGCTTCTCGTGACCTATAACTGTCAATTGAGCCAGAAATTATGGTCTTAGATACCTCCAGAACGGCACATGCGCGAGTTCTTAACGAAGTGTACTCTAGAAGAACTTGTTTTTGGGCGAGTTGGTGACTAAGTTTGCTGAACATTTTGTACGTGGCGCAAAGCTGGAAACATGAAAATGGGGCGGAGGAAAGAAAGAGACAGAGGAGCGCCAAACTACCAACTGTTTATTGCCATCGCGGCTGAAAAAACAGGTAAACTTCCACGCATGCGCAGTTACGAGGAAAGGTTACTCCAAACATGACATCACGTGAGCAGTTGATTAAAGAAGGACAACTCAGATGAAAGATATACGAAATTCCCCTGAGTTGTGGCAAGACGTACATCGGACAAACGGGACGGTGTATCAACGACCGCCTCAGGGAGCATGCCAACAGCATTGGTAAGAGTGATGGTGCGCACCTTCCTGCGCATGTCAAGTCATGCTCGTGTGTGCCACGTTTTGCGCAAGCTAGGATTATCGGCAAAAGCAGAGATCAAACAGCAAGGGAACTACTAGAGGCGTATCATATTAGAAGAAACGGGTCCGCTTGTGTCAGTGACACATCCATTGTACTCTTTCAATCTGAGTTGTCCTTCTTTAATCAACTGCTCACGTGATGTCATGTTTGGAGTAACCTTTCCTCGTAACTGCGCATGCGTGGAAGTTTACCTGTTTTTTCAGCCGCGATGGCAATAAACAGTTGGTAGTTTGGCGCTCCTCTGTCTCTTTCTTTCCTCCGCCCCATTTTCATGTTTCCAGCTTTGCGCCACGTACAAAATGTTCAGCATTCTTAACGAAGGCAGAGCCAAGTTTTTTTTAACCAAGTCTCATTGTTGCTAAGCCCTCCTCAACTTTGAGGCAGCTACGCGAGATTGCTTGTTTTGCAATCCTCGCCTGTAGTTTATTGAGAGACTTACGGCCCGTTCTTCGGAGATTAAGTCACTGCATCTAACGGTAAGGTAATGCCTCCAAATATTCAAAACAAACCTTTGTTGCAAAAGTGTGTATATATGCAATACATTTCTCTAGCATAAATGCGAAAAAGCAATTCCACATTCAGGGGCGCTTAGAATTTATACTTCCATCATTTCATTGATTCTCTGAATTTTCAGTTCATAGTGGGGCTCCAACGTTCTATCGATGGAATATAAGTGCACATGCCTGCTATTGTTTACACTGGCTGTGTTTGAATATCTAAGAGTGATGCATGTGGCATAGGTCACCACAAGCCGTATGTTTAGGTATCGGGCATTCTTAGTTACGAGTATTATTATTTTCACTCTAACGGCATGTGCAACCCGAATGTTGTTGCAATTTTAGAAACTTCGCGATCAGTCGCGACTACGCCGGGATGTTTTATGACGCCCACGTAATGAGCAGGCAGGTTTCATGCGGAGATCAGGTTTTCAAGACTAACAACAACGTTCATACTCATAGCTTTACTGCAATCGCTTTTTCCTGAGCACATGTTCGCGCGATAAGATGTTCTACCTATGGCTCAGTTTTTACCGGTAATACGACCATTCAGGGTCGTCGTTGGGTAGACTTGAAAAAGACCAATGACTCAAGGTAAAACTAGCCAATGTCGCCATACCACTTAATTTTTGAGCCGAAGTTGTAGCCAAATGGAAAAGAAAGTGGTATTATTTATAGAATTTTTAGTATTCAACAGTACATAATGCGGTTTTGAATAAGCAGAAATGGAGGGTAAGGAGCAAAATTTTTTCCCTCTTGCTTGATCTCCGAGTTGCTGGTAAGTTGCAAATTTGCGCTCATCTAGGATCTAACAATTTCTTTTTTTCTAACCAGCACGGGTTCCGAAAGGGTCGTTCTTGCGAGACGCAATTCTTTGAATTCACCACTGACTTACATTCTAACATGAACAGTAACCTACAGACAGATTGTATATTCCTTGATTTTGCTAAGGCCATCGATCGAGTTGCTCATTGTCGCTTGATTTTAAAACTATCATCGCTAAAACTAGATTCTCTTACACTAACATGGCTCCGAAACTTCCTAACGAACCGGCAGCAATTCACTATCGCGAACAATCACTCTTCATCACTTTGTTACGTTTCCTCTGATGTTCCGCAAGGCAGTGTTCTGGGTCCCCTACTTTTCCTCATCCTCATTAATGACCTGCCTGACAACTTATCATCATGTATGCGTATATTTGCTGATGACCGCATTATCTATCGTCCCATCCATAACAGTAGCGATCACCTCACCCTTCAACAAGACCTCGAGCGTATTAATGAGTGGTGTGAAACTTGGCAGATGACATTAAACGTTTCCAAGTGCAAACTAATCCCATTTAGTCGAAAACACCATAACTTTAACGGACAATACAAAATTGATAATAGCATTGTAGAACGCGCTCAGCATTACAAGTACCTAGGCATAAACTTAACCCCTACTCTTTCCTGGTCCACACATATCACTTCCATATGTGCTAACGCATGAAGATCATTAGGTTTTCTGCGCCGTAACCTATACAATTCTTCTTCCGATATACGTAAACTGGCTTTTCTTGCTTTAATCCGTCCCGAACTCGAGTACGGCTCCTCCATTTGGTCACCATAACAATGCCTCATTGACAAGTTAGAATCCATACAGAACAGAGCCAGTCGATTAATTACTCATAATTACAGATACCCATCCAGCATAACACAGATTAAACAAAGCCTTGCACTCGAGCCACTGAAAATTCGCCGCGACATTTCACTTTTATCACTATTTCACAAGCTCATGCACACCAGCATGATGCCATCTGTCCACCTTAATCTAGCTCATCTAACTTCACGCCGACTACGTAATAGCTTTAGTTTATTACGCATGTACGGTGAAACTAACGCTTTCAACCTATCATCTCTTCCACGAGCGATTTGTCTGTGGAATGAGCTGCCAGATGATATTGCATCAGAGAAAGACCACACAAAGTCCTGCTGCAATCTAAGAAAACATTTGTGCACCGAAAACTGATGTATGGCATATTCATACTCATCTGTGCCTATAGTGCTGTTACTGATGTTTTTTTTTATTTGCACCTGTTCTTTGCTTTCTCAGATTTCATTTTATGTTGCACTGTTTCTGGTTATTAGTTACTGTTAAATTATCTTTTGTATTACGCCTTCACACATTGTAACGTACTTATTTTTAGTATATTTTGAGCTTATATGTTCATGAGATCAATTGTGCTTTCTGTTGTAACCAATATTTATCTATGTATATATATATATCACTCACGTATATTCTGTCATGAAGCCGAAGGCCGAAATTGGTACAAAGTTACAATAATACAAGTCCAGCTTCGAGTCGGGAAATCTGATTGAAGATGGACTGTCCACAGTGGCCTAGCCAAGGGTTCAAATCACTCTCAAAATATTTCAATTTGACAGAAGCATATATGCACGCGCACATACAAATGCACGCATAAACATATAATAAGGCCCGTAAGTGCACCAAAATTGAAGTTGAATGTAGCCAGAAAGTAGCCATGGCGCCAGCCTAAAATTTTTCTCGCCAGACAGAGTTGCAAAGTAGCCAATTAAGCTACTTCACTCAGTGACGCTGTGAAATTGGGACTAGCTTTTTAGCATCTGGGCTTGTAAGATAATATATTTTTAAGCAAACGGTCATTGTTGTGGAAAGCGAATCAATAGCCTTAGGCATGGAACAGTCTTCAGTAGATCTTGCTTTCTCATCTAACTGCCTTTGGTTTTTCGCTACGCCAAAGCGCCCTTTATTACGTAAAAACCTTATTTTACAGTCATTGCTCTCGAAATGACAACCAAGGTAAAAGTCCACATGTATTCAAAATATTAAATACGCGTATATAAGGTGTTGAATGGTACTGTATCCCCCCCCCCCTCAATTTATGCCTCATCCGGGGCCTGTGAGGAATTATTAAATAAAAAATAATATATTTTAGGAGTGGCCGCAGTGACGCGTAAGCGCAGCGTTTTACAGCTAATGGTTGACATGTTCCATGGAACACTGTTGACGGCTGGAAGTATGGGTGTGTAGCCCAGTCGGTATGACGCCCGCTCTCTGAACGTAGGGCCATTGTTTCCGAAACAAGAACCACCAGGGAAATACATTTCGATGTACAAATATATTGTAATTTATTTTAATTTCTTTACAATGAATCGTTTTACTTTGTGGAGGAACATACGCACATTTTTTCTCATTCAGTCGGTATAAAGTTGCTCATGCATATAAAAGAATTAGCAGTGTATCCATGGCTTCGGTCTACGAACTTAGGATAGAATGAAGCTCAACCACGAGTGAATAACCAACGCTTCTATGGCGCTTCATGCAGTATAAAAGAAAAAAAATGTCATTTGTGAGATGTAACTTACCAACGCAGCTTAGCAAGTTTCATTACAGCATTTTTACAATTTATGAACATCCACGTGGCATAAAATATGTGGTGAATGAATTCATAAAACAGAAAAAAACGCCTTAAGTTTTCGAACGAGAACTGCGTGACTTCGCATCATGCGCGCAAGAAAAATCGTTGAATGCCTCAGCATATGTGACTGCAAGCGCCAGCGCTGTCGCCAGTGGGGGCACCGTTGTCTTTGTTCTAAAATTCATCCCCACGCCAGCTTTCTAGGTGTGACACGTGAAAAGAAATAAAGACTGCTGATTCTTACATTGCTAGAAAATAAAGATAAAGTGTTCTCTGCTACTGATAGAAAGATAGAACTAGTGCTCCGCGTATGTACGCCGTAGTGCGTATATCCCAATTTGAATACATTTTTAGGCTGGTTAAAGTTTAATCCGCAACATATTTCATTAATTGACATTCACTTCATGAATTGACAAGTCACTTCGTCCATGCAAGAGGGAATAAGCACGAAATGCCCCTTTACCAATAGGACGGAAGCGAGGTAGTCCATTGATTATTATCGCACTGATGTACAATTGCGAAAAAAATAACCACAATAAGCGCGGTGCGTTCGGCACTCGAGTAGTACCACTCACCTTGATTCCCCTTCAGTTGAAGCGAGACGATATGGTTTTGGGCACGAGAACACCATATCAGAACTGGCTCTCCTGGTTGCAAACACGACGCAACTGTTGTGTGTCCGAGACGCGTTAATTTTCATTTGCAAAAGAACGATGCGACAGGCAGTTGCGAAATGTGCCTAAGTTGGCAAACGTGCAGTACAGGCCCTTGGAGAAGCAGCGTGTTTTGTAATTTCACTCGCACCACACATACCTTCTTTTGCTATAGTGTCGAGCTAAATTGCCGGTTCGGGAGGTGAATACGCGACATTTCGGTGCCGGCAATGTTTTCTACCTGTCAACATCACTTCTCGTTTGGCTTTATTGGATCATGCTCTGCGCCACAGAGAGTTGCGCTGTATTATACTCCGACGGTGAATGTCTCTACCATGATAGCACTTTGCGTGTTGACTTCAAAGAATGGCACAATGCTTGCGATGATTTTGATTAAAATATATCTGTCAATAGCAGTGCGATAGAACAGTTTTTCGAGAGCTTTACTTAACGACAAAAGTGTTTGCGGTATTAAATGCGAAGCATTTCTTAGCGAACTTCAGCGACTTTGAGCGTATCTATCTATCTATCTATCTATCTATCTATCTATCTATCTATCTATCTATCTATCTATCTATCTATCTATCTATCTATCTATCTATCTATCTATCTATCTATCTATCTATCTAGCCACCTACGACTTTGTGCTCTCCTGGCCGTATCGTTAATGGGATTTATACCAAATTTGGTATGGCATAACATGACTGTTTGACTAACATAAATGGCTGGTCATCTCATGAAAATCATGACTAACTTGTCATGAAAAGTTTGATTTACATGCCACGCTCATGGTGCGCTCGCGGCCGTTTCGTTAGCTTGAGATACACCAAATTTGGTATTGAGTGACATGACTCTATGACGAACATAAATCACAAGTGGTAATATGGAAATCATGACTTGACATGTGCGACATGTCTTGCATGCCACGCTCACGGCGTGCTTGCGGCCGTTTCGTTAGCTTGATATACACCAAATTTGGTATTGAGTGACATGACTGTATGACGGAACATAAATGACAAGCCGTAATATGGAAATCATGACATACCATGAGCGATTTGACTTGCATTCCACGCTCATGGCGCGCTCGCGGCCGTTTCGTTAGCTTGATATACAACAAATTTGGTATTGAGTGACATGGCTGATGACGAACATAAATGACAAGTGGTAATATGGAAATCATGACATGTCATGTGCGACATGACTTGGATGCCACGCTCATGGCGTGCTCGCGGCCGTTTCGTTAGCTTGAGATACACCAAATTTGGTATTGAGTGTCATGACTGTATGAAGAACATTAATGACAAGTCGTAATATGGAAATCATGACATGTCATGAGCGACATGAGTTGCATTCCACGCTCATGGCGCGCTCGCGGCCGTTTCGTTAGCTTGATATACACCAAATTTGGTATTGAGTGTCATGACTGTATGAAGAACATTAATGACAAGTCGTAATATGGAAATCATGACATGTCATGAGCG
This sequence comes from Rhipicephalus appendiculatus, assembly GCA_030522465.1. Lineage (NCBI taxonomy): Eukaryota > Metazoa > Arthropoda > Arachnida > Ixodida > Ixodidae > Rhipicephalus > Rhipicephalus appendiculatus. The sequence continues at coordinate 15,686 of JALIZH010002131.1, forward strand.
ACATGAGTTGCATTCCACGCTCATGGCGCGCTCGCGGCCGTTTCGTTAGCTTGATATACACCAAATTTGGTATTGAGTGACATGACTCCATGTCGAACATAAATGACAAGTGGTAATATGGAAATCATGACTTGACATGTGTGACATGTGTTGCATGCCACGCTCACGGCGTGCTTGCGGCCGTTTCGTTAGCTTGATATACACCAAATTTGGTATTGAGTGACATGACTGTATGACGGAACATAAATGACAAGCCGTAATATGGAAATCATGACATACCATGAGCGATTTGACTTGCATTCCACGCTCATGGCGCGCTCGCGGCCGTTTCGTTAGCTTGATATACAACAAATTTGGTATTGAGTGACATGGCTGATGACGAACATAAATGACAAGTGGTAATATGGAAATCATGACATGTCATGAGCGGCATGACTTGCATTCCACGCTCATGGCGCGCTCGCGGCCATTCCGTTAGCTTGATATACACCAAATTTGGTATTGAGTGACAAGACTGTATAACGAACATAAGTGGCAGGGGGGTAACATGAAAATCTTGGCATGCATGTCATCTACAATGCCATTTACATGCCACGCTCATGGTGCGCTTGCGTCCCGTTCGCTAGCTTGACATACACTAAAATTGGTATATCGCGACGTGACTGTATGACGAACACAAATGACAGGTCGCAACATCTAAAACATGACATGCAAATTATGTAAAGCATGATTTGCTCCTTCCTGGCTGCTTCGCATTACATCGATTCCCACAGTGCGTGGGATCTGCCGGCTTTTTTTATGCGTAATTTTTCCGCCTATACACAACCGTATCATCGTGATTTATGCGTGGAGCTCAGAAGCTCAACTTTATGCTTTAGGTTTGCCGGAACGCTCGTACAATTTAAGTGGAACTGATACTTTCATTTAAATTATAGACGGCATCTTTTTCGTATGATCTATTTGCTAATTACCAAGGAAGGAGAGACATGGTACGCTTCACAATACCAGATTAATGCCAGCCGCATACTTGGATGACAATATAGATGGCTAGCTCCTGAAATGAAAACAAATATATTTGTAAGCAACAGGAACACCAGCTGCCTGTCGCTGTTTAAATGTTTTAAAAATGCATCCACGTGTGTAGTCTGATAAAGACGTTGATTAGAACATATATTGGCATTGAAAATGCACAAATAATGGTCTTGCTTTATAGCTTCCTTTATTAAAATACATGTTTCGTTACTGCTCGCATTGAGTGGTGCTCTCCTGTCTTATTGACTGATGCCACAACGTTTTGAACAG
>JALIZH010002132.1:0-10984 GCA_030522465.1 Rhipicephalus appendiculatus
AAAAATCGGAATAGATCAGGGCATGATCTCTGCAGATAATATTTCTAATGAGAATTGAGAATTGTACGTGGCACGATTTGTGTTTATTGCACCGCATAATACTGCGGTGCATCTGTACCTTTTACCAATGCATACATACACATTAAATATGTGTGCTTATTTATTCAGAAACACGTTGTTGACTGTACATGGTAGAGAGATTTGTAGAAAACTACAATCGCATATTGAAGGGCAATATCTCGCAATGGTATATTCATCGATCGAGACGCGCATTAAGAGCCACAGTTTCTGCTTACAGAAGCTATCCGCAATTGCACCTTGTACTTGTGTTTTGGTTGAGGGCAATATCGGCTTTACATAGGGGCACACTGCACGATTTTCTAAGAATAAACCAATACATATTGTATGTTGATGAAGTTTAAGTTTTGGTAGTATATTGTACGTGTAAAGTAGTCATTACAGTTTCGCTAACAGTGTAAATATTGCTTTCAGATGGTCACGTACACACGAGATCTACGAAATCTGCAAGCGTCTGCCGCCTTTTCAAGGAAGCAATCAAGATTCTTCACGGCCCGTGGAAAATCTGCAATGTTTCTAATAAATGGAGTCGAGTTTCAGAGCCAAGCTTCTTCGGCTGCATGCACTGCAGGGGTCCACTGACAACTGGTCCCAATAGTAACTGGAAACAACTGGGACCAGTTCAAGTGGTTTACGGTCAAATTCCCAGTTGCCAGTGGGTCCCAACTGGGGCCAGTTCAAGTGGTTTATGGTCAAATTCCCAGTGGGGACCAGTTGCCAACGGGTCCCAGTTGGAACCCACTGGCAACTGGTCCCCACTGAGAATTTGACCATAAACCAATTGAACTGGTCCCAGTTGTTTCCAGTTGGAATATTTTCACCTGGGAGCGGATATAAGCAAGCAGCGACGGCGTGTCAAGCAGTGAGTGCGGGTGTGAGTGAACGATGGTGACGCCTAAGCTTTGTTCAAGTGTGGTCAGTGTTCTGGAACAATCGAGTGATGACGCCGTGGGAGCTGCGGAAGTTTTGAAGAGTGTTTCCTACGGAAGAGAAACGTCGGTGTCCGCCGACGCAAGGGAACGACCATCAGCGCTGGAATTTGGGTGAGTGTTGAGAGAAACATTCGAGATACGATCCAAGAATTGTGGACTGGATACGTCTGGTGACTATTCAACACTTTAAGCGTTCTTGTATAGTTGTAATGCATATATGAGACTGCATTTTCAGCGCGAGTTGCTTATTCCTGTTGATTTAAACATCATCTGAGTTAGATTGAGAGTTGTATTGTGATTAATCCCTGCCGAGTGTGCATGATTTTGTTATGTTTGTACAGCCCTAACTGATCGAGAATATATTTTGTTGCCCCAGTCAAAAAAAAGTTGCCCAAACCAATTGGAAATGTCCAATTGGACCAATTGGAAATTTCTAATTGGACCAATTAGAAATTTCCAATATTGTTTTGGGACACCCATTGGAAAATTCCAATTAATCCAATTGGACTACCCAAATATGTTCAATGGGCCTAGCCAATTTAACCAATTGGAATAAATGGGAAATTCCCAATTGCGTTTGGGAACACCCATTGCAAAATCCAATGGATCCAATTGGTCACCCATTTGTTCTGAATGGGCCTGACCAACATAACCAATTGGTAACAGGTGAAATATAGAAATGGTTTCACCAATTAGACCAATTGGTGAACCCAGTTCACCCATTTGGAAAAACCCTCTGCTCCAATTGGACTTCCCAGTTGTGTTCAATGGGTCTAGCCCACTTAACCAATTGGTAGCACAAGCAAAATCCAAATGGTTTGCCCAATTAGATTAAGTGGTCATGCCCATTGATCTCATTGGCAGTACCAGTAGCTTTGAAGTGTCTTACCAGTTAATCATATTGGAGACTCATCAAGAAGTTTTGAAATACTTCATCAAGATGCAAGTCAAATGATGTTTTCCAGTTTACATAACAAGCATAAATTTGTTTAAAAAACTATAAATTAACATTCAAACAGATTTATCGACTGGTGTTCACGGCATAGGCATTACATGTCAGTAATGACCTGGGGAGTGTACTATAGCTATCCAAGCAGCATGAACACAGAAGTAAGTTTAAATAAAGTGTATTTGGATATGGTACTGTACAAAGTGCTTGGCATCCTTCAATGAACCTCTCATGCCATTCAACTTGATGGTTCAGTCATTTCGGTTCTGCAAAAGAGAGAAGGCATCATGGAAATTGAAAATCCCACAGTAGAACATTCACTAAAACCAATATTAATGACAGTCACTGCCAGCAAAGCTAAGCATGCCATCCGCAAGCAATGCATTCATTTAGAATCATGCTTTACCAGGTGGCCTACATTAACTTGCAGCTCAATAATATAACTGCAAGGCAATTATGTGTGAGGTTCACAGTCCCTTGTCATCAACAAAAACATCACAACAGTCTGGTATGAATATAGGTAATTAACAGCATATCAGAGACAGCAAAATTGAGATTTCCTGTGTCTTGTGTCTCATTTCTGCTGACGTTGCACTGTCTACTGTGCACTGATGTACCTTTAAAGAAGCGTACGCTAAGTTAGCATCCATTGCGGTCACCCGCTATTTCTGTCCCTTAAGGTAGGTCACCACCTTCAAAAACGCATTTTTTGAAAAAAATTGAGTTGTTGGGATTTTTTATTTTCAAGTTCCCTGTCCATTCAAGAAGATTTAGAAAAATAATGCAGTTATATTAAGCCATTTGAAAGTTATGACCATTTTTTCAACACCTGCTGGACACATCCGAAACTGAAGGATTCCGATTCGACATCTACCATCTCGTCATAAATGTTTTTCGCGTACATATTACGTAATGCTAAGGTGTTTAAGAACATTCTAAAGCTCGTAGAACATGATGTTTTCAATTTATTTTAAAATTTGCTCTACTCGACTGCGGCACTCTATTGTTTAAGTTGCGCGTGCTCTCACTCGGCAGTCTGTGTTCTTTTTGTGTGCCATTTCGAGCTCTTGGACTTAGTTCTAGTTTTTCAAGGAAAAAGTTATAGTACTTCATGAAACATGGCGAAGTATAGAACGAAACAGAAGCGTTTATGAAAGTTAGGGAATCAATATTCCAAGTGTAAACCCACTGTGGAACACGGGGATGAGAGTCAGCTGGAGACACGAAACGAGCTAGGAAAAAAATGTGTGCTTCATCTCGCTCAAAAGAAGATTATGCCGCTTCAAAAGAGGTCACAAGCTATAAGCCTGGTGAATTTCAGGTCTATTGAATGTTTCTTTGTTTCATAGATATTCGGTTCAAATCTTTAAAGCCATTTTTCTCAAAATGTGATTTTTTGCTTCCTACAGTTACGCGAACAATGATAACCGTCTTTCTAATAAATATTTTCGCATAAAATTTTTTGTGCTGTTTTTTTTATAGGTGGAGCTATGCATTCAAGCAGAATTATTGAAAAGTACCGGTAACTTTTTGTACAGTGGCCAACTGTGAGCAAAGCAAACCTGCCAAATATCAACTTTTTCAGTCTTTTTTATGATAACGCACCCAAGCTTAGAGATATGATGATCGTGGAGGTTAGATGCACAGAACGTTGTCCTCACTACGTAGTTGCCAAGTCGCGTTTAAATTGCAACAAGAGTTTTTTAGTTATGACTGTTGGCGCAACATGCATATTTTGGCACATTTTGATTTTTATAAATTTTATGTTTTTGATTTTTTATCTATTTCATAATCATAAAGCTTAAATTTACCGAAGCCCAACAATCCAAAACCATAATTATAACTTTTGGACCAAAACGGTAAAAGTTTTTCTCGAAGGCGGTGACCTACCTTAACGGGAGCCCACAAGAGGTTAGTGTATGACGCATGCGCAGTGGTGCAAAACACTAAAACTGCCTAATAAGCAAGGCCAACTATGTTGTACTTCAATAGCGCCACTATAAAACCAACATGAAAGCCGGGTAAACTCTATGAACATATACAAAATGTGGATAAAATGAATTAATTTATGCACTTTTTTGGCCAGTTTTTCGATGTCAGCCAACTTCTCCACGACAAAATGGTTGAGCTGCTTCAGGCTGTTCTGCAGAATGTCCACAGGCAGGCCAAGACGCACCAGCCTCTCCTTGAAGCATTCTGTCATCATTAAAAAAAAATAAACCGGATGGTCAAAATTAGAGCAAGTCCTCCAGCTAGTCATACTAAAATGATGCAAAGAACCATTGGAAGACAAAAACAAGCCTCCTGGACAGATCGAAGTTCTTTCAACTATGAAAAATAGCTTTAGCGATAATTGGCTTAAAATTTTATTGAATAGTATTCTGCCCTACATACTGGTACATTGACTTACCACGGTGTCAGGGGCTGCTTGATGGGACGATTTGGGAACCTTGGCGAGCGCTTGCCTGTCAGTATAGAAATTGGCAAATTAGCAAGGCAGAAAATGCCACCAAAGCCAGTTGTATCCCAACTGAAAGGGTTCCAGAGCAATTCTGGTATCCATGTTAATACATGTGTTGGAAGGGGAGCCAAGTTTACATGCTCTGCACAATTTATAAATGTATTTGAAGCGTCCAAGCCTATTGATCATATTGATCAGTGGCACCCAATGCACATTCTCCTGCCTCTGCCTACTTGACATGAGCGGTTGCGTGATGTCATTAAGGTGAGCAATCTCACTATCCTTGCATATGACTTATGGCAATGCACTGGCTTGTATTATGGATGCAGAGACAGCCTTTTGATTTTGCCAATGACGTGGTGGGATTTTAGGAAAGGCAGAAGACAATGAGAGAGTGACAGCTGCCTCTCCAGCATGAAAATCTTAGGATCAGAAGTAGCATCCAAAAAATAAGAGAAAAATATGTTCCCTGTAAGTACTCTGGCTTCTATGCACAGCATATGCATGCACGGAGTATCCACACACTAGAATGCCAAGACATAGCACCCAATACAGAACCGAGATTGTCACTGCAACAGTAATAGCAAACACACCTCATAATAAACTGGGTGTTTGCCAGACATTTAGGAGTGCACACAAAGTGAATGGAAGTAGATGACATTTGCATCATCAAGTGGTGTGGAACATAAGGAGAAAGGCCATTCAATGAAAAGACAGATGCTATAATTGTTACTTATATATGCAGTCTTGTTATATATATATATATTTTTTTTTTTGTAAAAAAGTCTTGTATGAGAAATATCTACGATCCCCTGCCTAATGAATTCTCTTGAGTTTAAGGCAGCCTACCTTGAAGCGAACGACCCTTAAGATCTGCTGGGTCCCAGATTGCCACTAGCAGCTCTTTCACAAATAGACTTGTCTTTCAGCTGCAGTTGTATGCGCCTCCAGGCGCCAGTTGGGATCTTTAACCCTGGCCTATATCCACCTGCATAGCCAAGAAATACACACAGTTAGTGCACACACTGTACACAATTATTTTGCAACAGATAATTATCAGTAGCCTCAAAAAATTTTGCTATCACCACTGTACAACAAATCTTAGCGAGCTTACGCACTGGGAAGTAAAACTTCGCGCACCATGTTCTTCAAAATCTTACCAGTTCATCAGGACCTCGGGATTCAGGTGTGCTTTGCTGGGTCACAGCTGTGGGGCTACAGAAGGCACGCTCAGCAGCTGCTCCACTGTTCACTTCATGTGCGTTCACTGTCTGTGCGTAACCGACCATCCGAACCACCAGCCGGCAAGCACGTTGACCGACTATGATCAAAGCACTTGCGTAACTACAGGCGCACCACGTGCTCTAAGCGTCGTCAGATCTGTACACATATAGTACTGCCCCAGGCAACGGCGATTATAGAAGCATGCATAGCCCCTACCACAGCCCAAAAGCTCTTATGAACGTAATGGAAGTAATTTAATTAAGCTTACCTCATCCTAAGTGAAGAATCTCGGCTGGAAAATATTCTGAAGCGCCGTCTTCGAACACCCATTTCACCCAGACCGTCGTCGCCTTGATGCGTTCTTCATCCATGTCCTGCTGGTCCCATTTGTCGAAGTCTCGAATGTCTGGTGTCGACGAGGGCACATCGCTTATCCTCGAGATACCGTACTTAAGCGTGGGAGAACATTTCGAAATGGCACTGCACATTAGCGCCTTCCACTTGAACAAAACAATGTTCCGGCCACGGAGGAAAAAACATGTTTCCTCCATTTTCCGGCGGTAGCGATGGTGATGGCGATATGGCTATGCCCTTTGGATCGGGTCGCCTGCGCTCAATGCGCGGCGTAGCCTGATGGACATGGCACTATTGCACCGATATCAATGTAATAATAGAGTATGTGCACAAATAATTAAAATAAGTTAAAATACAATGCGTTACTCTACATATATTTACCGCTGCATTGCGATATGACAAAAGGCGACAGTATTTTTGCAACCATGTTGAAGCTGCTAAGTTTGACAGAACGAGATAGTATTGCTGGCACCCATGGTTACTTGTTCGTTGCATTCGTTGTTTTCAGCGTTTTTACGTACGTGTTTTGATAACATAGACGAACTGAAAACCAAATTGTCAAGCTGGAACAGCAACCCACCAATTGCCCAATAGGTGCTTCTTGCTAAGTTTCTACAGCGCGACTGGACGCGGACGGAGAGGAACACGCAAACACACACACAGCGCTGATGCTCACCAATTGCTGCTCACCAATCAGTGCACCCAATTGGTCAACTGGTACACCCAATTGGCCAACTGGTACACCCAATTGGCCAACTGGTACACCCAATTGGCCAATAGGTGCACCCCATTGTTGACTATAGACTGCCTGGAGAACCGATTGGAGTAGAGCCGATTGGTTAGCACTCCAATTGGACATTTCAGGTCAAAACCAATTAGATAATGGGTCACACCAACTAAGGCCAATTGAAACCAATTGGAAATTCCTATTGGTTTCAATGGTTTTTTTTGACTGGGGTGTTATCAAATCTCGGCTCTGACTCGCTCTTTGGACCACAACAGGCGTTCGCTGGCGCACTAAAGGGACCAACTCTAGAAAGTATCAAAAAGCGACCAGCGCAGGCACCGTTTCTTTCAAGCTCCAAATTCCAGGAAGGGACTCTCGCTTCCTCTCCCTTCTAATTTCCCTTTCCTCCATTGAGTTAAGTGAACCGGTGAGCCGTTCAACTGATCCGGTTCACTTATGTGAGCTGAACCGTACGGAACCGCTCACTGAAGTGAGCCGCTTTGCCCATCTCTACGAACGCTTAGGTGGGGTAAAACGTTCGGCTCACCCATATAGCCGCTTAAAACAGGCTTGACTTGGCTTGAAGTGTATGATTAGGCAATGGATTAGGCAGCGGTAGAATCGTTTGGCTGAAAGGCTGAATTCATTCTTGTGATATCGCCGTATCGCGAAACGCCGAGTGATAAGTCAAACCGATCCATGGACGGGGAACCACTGCCTTTATTTTGATGGCAATCGCTTATATATAGATGATAGCATTGACAGCGCCCCCTATACACTACACAACACATTCCCCCCTCATAAAAATTAACAACACAACTAAAGTCAGTCTACTTTCGCGCACTCACTTCACAGCACACGTTCACTTCACCACACTTGATGTTCTTGTAGTCAGGCCAGCTCGTAGTCTTGATACCGTGTTGGCATTCTTCTTGTTCGTTCCGGCCTGGTGCATGATGGTGCTGTGGCTGTGGCCAACTGCGACCGAGATATGTCCTGCTGATCGGGAACCTCTAATATGGGCTCCGTTACCGTGGTTTGTGCACTGTCAGAATGGTTAGCGCTTCCCTGGGTGTCTTCTGATGGACCCACTTCAGATTCATTCACGACTATAGGGTTTTGTGGCTGAGCCATCTTTCCTATGTGAAGATCCATGTCGTAGGAAAACCCCGAAGATGCACTGCGTCGCGCTGTAACCGCGTCAGCTAGTGCTTGTGCCTGTCCTGTCCTTCCTTTACTAATTACTGTTAACTTTGATGCGTTCCATTTCGTCCCGTTTGCCAGTAGAAACGAATTCGTGCCCACACGTCTCTTCACCTGGATCGGCAAAGAAAACTTGTGTTTCGTCTTCGGTCCGCCTTGTTTTATTTTTACGAAATCTCCTGGCTCAATGACAGACGCTCTGGCACCTCGTTTTTCATCGACGTACTTTTTTTCCCGTTGTTGCCGCTCCTTAACGCGCTGTTTCAACTTTTCCATGGCGACACGCGGCTCCTCAAAAAATTCCCTTTCTGGGAGGCCAACAACATCCAATCTCGTTCTGGGTTTTCTTCCATGCAGCAGGTAAGCCGGCGACGCTCCTGTAGTTGCATGCGGGGTGGCCCTATAAACACCCAGGTAGTCCCAAATTGCCTCCTTTAGTGGTCTTCGCTCCAATGCCGCAACCTGCATATACTCCTTGAGAACGCGGTTGAACCGCTCAATTTGACCATTGCTTTGCGGGTAGTACAATGTTGTAACACAGTGCTGAATTCCCCGGTCTCGTAAAAACTGCTCAAAACATGTCGACATGAACTGACGCCCATTGTCAGTCACAATGCTTTTCGGGTACCCTTCTCTCGAAAAAATTTCCACAGTACTTTCACTACTGCCTGTGCAGTTATTGTGGACACAAATGCCACCTCAGGCCACTTGCTGTGGTAATCAATAATAGTGATTGCAAACCTGCACTCTGGAGGGCTCGTTCCATCGGCCCAACGATGTCAATTCCAAGCTTTTCCCACGGCTTCTCGGGCCACTGCACTGGCTCCAACGGGGCCCTTACAGTTTTTGCAGATTTATCTGATGCTTTGCAGACAGCACAATTCCTAACCAAAGATTCAACATCACCGTCCATTCCGGGCCACCAGTACTGTTCCCTCAACCGTTGTTTGGTCCTTACAATGCCTGGATGCGATTCGTGTGCCATCATGACCAGCCTGGAAGCGAGTGCTGCTGGGGGAACGACCCGTTCAGCGCGAAACAGTAGTCCGTCTATAACCGACAGTTCTTCTTGCATACGAAAAAACAATTTTATGTTTTCAGCTAAACAGCCCTTTTCCGGCCATCTGGACATAACATACTGTGCCACCTCATTTAACACTGAATCCTCAGCTGTCGCTGCTTGCAACTCACTCTTTGTGATCATGCTGGAAACCACAGCAACTACTTCCTCCACAGGGTCGTCCTCTGCAGGGGTCAACGGTAGCCTAGAAAGCGCATCCGCAACGACATTGGTGTTCCCCTTTGTGTACTGCACCGTGAAGTTGTATCTCAGAAGTCTAGCAGACCAGCGTTCAATACGCAGTGGCCGTCTTCCAACCCCCATTTGTGGACAACAGTGTCACCAAAGCCTGATGGTCAGTTCGTAAGACAAACTTGCGGCCCCACAGATAAACATGCCAATGTTCGCACGCCCATAAACATGCCAGCGCCTCTCGTTCCCCCGGTAGAGTACTTGCGTTCTGGTGGCGTTAGTGTCCTCGAAGCGAATGCCACTGTACGTACTTCTCCGTCGACTACCTGCTGTAGCACAGCTCCCAGTCCATATGCCGAGGCGTCAGTGGTCACTTGTACAGGCAAAGACTCGTTGAACATGGCCACCACCCCACATGACGACAGCATCTTCTTGACCCTGCAAAAACTCTCCTCGGTGCTCTGGTCCCACACGAACTTCTGTCCTTTACGAAGAAGCCGTCGCAGCGGCTCCACCACCTCTGCATAATTGGGGAGAAAATGAGAGTAATAGCCTATGAGCCCAAGGAAAGACCGCAGCGAGACTACATCGGCAGGCGTTTGTGCTTTCATCACAGCATCCACCTTTGACTTAAGTGGGGCCAGACCTCTTGCACTCACATGATGACCCAAAAGGAGAGTTCCTTGACAGCGAATAAGCATTTCTGATTTAGCTGCAGCCCCGCCTCAGCGATCCGATGCAATACCTCGCGAAGGTTACGGTTGTGCTCGTGCTTAGTCTTTCCAAAGACTATAATGTCGTCGATATAAAACAACACGCCCTTGCAGCCCTTCAATATTTCTTGCATCATTCGCTGAAACGCGGCAGGTGCCGATGCGAGGCCAAAACAAACTCTGCGGAACCTAAATAAGCCTTCGTGCGTAATAAACGTCGTTATTTCGCGACTCTCTTCGGCTAATTCCACTTGATGGTAGGCTGCAGCAAAGATCCAGTTTCGAGAACCATGCTGCTCCGCTCAGCGCATGTAACAGTTCCTCCGTGTGCGGCAAAGGGAATCCATCAATGACTACTGCTTTGTTTGGCTCGCGCAAATCGACGTATAGGCGAATAGTTCCATCTTTCTTCTGCACAAACCACTATAAGGAGACACCCATTCCGCAGCGCTAACCCTTTCTATAATGCCTGCATCCAATAATCTTGTCAGTTCAGCCGCTACTTTATCTCGCAGCGTCAGGGGGCAAGCGTCGAACTTTCGCTGCTACTGGTTTTACGTCTGCGCGCAGCTTCACAGAATGTACAAAGTTTTTTCGCTAAGCCCAACTTATCAGCGAAAAGAAAAGAAAACTCACACAATTCAGGAGGAAGCGACTGGGGGCTGGCCGTGACTTGTAGGCATTTCAATGTAGAACCGATGATGTTCAACTGTAGCTGGTGCACCGCGTCTAGTCCCAGTAATGCCACGCCTTGGGGGAACAACGTAAAAGCGGAGGCAAGCCGAGTTTTCCCGCGTACAACTCTGGCTGTGAACCATCCCAAGACTGGAATTTTCTTCTGTGAAAAATCCCGCAGCGTCGCTGTAGCCGCAGTCAAAGGAAACCTGTTGGCGAACTTGTCTCGGTAGACGTGGTCGGGCAAAATAGACACCGACGACCCAGTATCCACCAGCAACTGAAGTGGCTCGTTCTCAACAACGACGTCAACTACCAAAGTCCGTCGTTCCACTTGTCTGACCGCCAGCACAGTGAGCACGCCTTCTTCGCTAGCGCCGTCGTTCCGGACCGTCCGTACGTTCCGCTCCGTCCTC
>JALIZH010002134.1:0-13795 GCA_030522465.1 Rhipicephalus appendiculatus
CGCCTTGTGTGTTTACTAGAGGGAGTGAATATGTTTGTCTTCCTATTACCCTACTGACCCTGTTCCAGACTTTACCCTCGTGTGTATATGAAGTGATGCCTGATAGAAACTTCTGCCAACTTTCCCGTCTCGCTTGTCGGCGCGTCCTCCTACCTTGTGACTTTATGTTCTTAAAGTTTATAAGGTTCTCCGCTGTCGGAGAGTCCCGAAGCAACCTCCATGCTTTGTTTTGCTTCTTTCGTGCGGTTCGACAGTCACTATTCCACCATGGCACCCGTCGTTTGCCAGACAGTCCACTTGTTTGTGGAATACATTTAGTTGAAGCATCAATCAAGAAAGCTGTGAAGTAGTCCACAGCAGCTTCTATGCTGAGGCTACACAGGTCATCCCAACTTAAGACTGTCAGTTTTCGAAATTGTTCCCAATTGGCTCCGTCTGTCTGCCATTTGGGAACGTGTGGAGGACTTTTGATTTTCTATTGGTGTGCTGAGAACTATTGGGAAGTGGTCACTTCCATAGGGGTTCTGAATCACTTCCCAGTTCAGGAGGGGAAGAAGGGACGGAGATGCAATGCTGAGGTCTATGGATGAGAATGTTCTATTTGCGAGATTGTAATATGTTGGGAGTTTCTGATTTAGAAGACATGCGCCAGAAGAGAAAAAGAAACTGTTCAATGAGACGACCTCGCGCATCGCAACGAGAATCACCCCCAGAGACTGCTGTGTGCATTGAAGTCTCCAAGGGCTAGATAAGGTTCTGGTAGCTGATCTATTAGGGACTGGAATTCATGTTTTTGTAGATTATGGTGTGGGGGGTATGTAGACAGAGCAGATTGTGATCAGTTTATTGAAGAGAACGGCTCGAACAGCCACTGCCTCAAGCGAAGTTTGAAGAGGTAAATGTGTGCATGCTGTTCCTTGATTGACTATAACTGCTACACCACCGGATGACGCCATGGCATCATCCCGGTCCTTTCGGAAGATTACGTAATTGCGTAGGAAGTTTGTGTGTTTTTCTTTTAAGTGTGTCTCTTGTACACACAGCACTTTTGGATTGTGTTCGTGGAGGAGTTCTTGTAGGTCATCGAGGTTTCGAAGAAGGCCTCGGATGTTCCACTGTAATATTTGTGTCTGCATATTAAGTAAGAAAAACTGCTGTGTGTACAATAAGAGAGTGTGGTGTGTTCAAGAGAACTAGTTTATGTTTCAGGTGGCAGGGACGGTCGTCCGGCCCCGTTATTGGCTTTTTAGTTTTCTTGGTGCGGTCCAAAGAACTGCGCCGGTGTTTCGGCACCAGGGGTACCGATGTGTCCATTGCCTACTGGGAGGCACTGGATGCCCGCACGTGCGGGCTAGTGTTTCGAGTTTCGGGCCTCGCCTGGCGAGACGAGGCCTTGAGACCCGACGGCCCTGAAGTCGCCGGTCCCTGTTCTTGGGTTGGCGGAGTAGTCTGGACTACTGCCGCCTTGGGGGCAGGTGCCACAGCCGACGGCTCGCTCTGTGCAGGCCGAAGGAGTGGCGGTTGCCGATGTGACGTTGCCCCCCGGCGCGCCGCATCAGCGTAAGGTGTGGTGTAGAAAGGTGCGCACCTGTTACGGGCTTCCTTGAATGAGATGTTTTCTTTGAATTTAAGAGTGATGATGTCCTTCTCTTTCTTCCAATTTGGACATGAACGCGAGTAGGCTGCATGGTCACCATCACAGTTGACGCAGTGCGGTGTGTTAGTGCAATTATCGGAGGGGTGTCCTTGGTCTCCACATCTTGCGCAAGTTTCCTGACCACGGCAGCTCTGTGAGCCGTGGCCAAATCGTTGACATTTAAAACACCGTCTAGGATTGGGGATGTACGGGCGGACAGGAAGTTTGATGTAACCTGTTTCGATATTTGTTGGCAGTACACTGGATGCGAATGTTAGTATGAGATGCTTGGTAGGAATTTCTTTGTTCTCGCGTCTGATGATGATTCGTTTCACATCAGTGACATTTTGCTCTTTCCACCCTTCTAGGAGTTCTTGTTCGGACAATTCGAGTAAGTCTGCTTCTGAGACGACTCCGCGTGATGTATTCATCGATCGGTGAGGCGAAACAGAGATTGGAATGTTGCCAAAGGATGCTAGACTGCCAAGTTTTTCAAAGTGGTGTTTTTCAGGGAGCTCGAGCAGTAGGTCACCGCTTGCCATCTTCGTTACCTTGTAACCTGGTCCGAAGACTTCGGTCAGCGATCTTGACACAAGAAATGGGGAAAGTGATCTGGCTTGTTTTTCTGGGGTTTCACAATGAATAACGTGGAATTTCGGGAAGGATAGTTCGGGGCGGTTGAAGCGTGATAGATCTTCGGTGCGTACCCTTTTGTGAGGGAGACGATCAAGTAGACGGGGGAAATGAAGGTGTTCCCATGATAGTTTTCTTTGTTTCGGCAGCAATAGCGGCCACCCACCATGGAGCCCAACTAGGGGACGCTGAAGCACTTCTATGAGGCTGCAGACGCCAGCCGTGCATTGCCACTATAACCAAATATAATTACCCTAGTTTGAGCAACTACACAAGGTTAACGCTTGCCGCCAGGAAAAAGCCTCACAAAAATAGTCTTGATATCTTACATGCCTCTCGGTTGTATTATCGCCGCGCGTCCGGCACGTCCAGGTCACGAACCACGTTATCAGCGTGAGACAGTATCAAGATAGGGCAGTGGCGAGCGCCGAGAATTCAAGGAAGGAAACGCAAGCCAGCAGCAAAGCAGCCGGTGGAAGACCTCTACGTCGTTGCTATGGCAACGGCGCGCAGCCGGGCTTTGTTGCGTTTCCGCGTCTTCTTGTCTACCATATCGCCGTCTGTTCCGCGCACGCCGGTCCCCGCCGCCGGCCTCCGCCAGTCACCGAAAAGGGGGGGGGGGTTATTCAGACCTTATCTATGTTCGTGCGTGCGTTTGTATGTGTGCGTGTATACATATACAAACCTTAAAAATTTCGGAAACAGTTCAAGTACCCCCTCCCCGGCCACGCCAATGTTTACTGGCGAGGAGCACATCACAGCAGCGCACTATCTCTGACGCCTGAAAGCGGCAAATCCATGTGTGCGTACACCGTTGCCGACACCATTTTCTAATACTCGAAATCGCCGTAGGTTGTTCGTTTTTGCCAATAAAATTATCATGTGTTCTCTGTCTTACGTTCGCATATGCAACTGCTTATCTTGGTACCCTCGCTGTGAACAGGAAAGGTGGAAGCGAGGTGAGCCGGTTCGCAGAGGCAGCCGATTCGGAGACGCAGCCGGTGTCGCAGTTAACCTGCGAAATGCCATCGCTTCACAACCACCAATCTAGCGAGTAAGCGAGTACTGTGTAACTAGGCCCTGCTTTGCAGAAATGACATTTTTATTCTTGCAGGCAATCTTTCTCATGCCGTCGTGAGCGTCGATACAGACAAATAAATGCATTAGTGTAACTTCGTCCAGAGAGATCGGAGTGGCGAGGAATTTATTTTTAGGGATGCTTCAGTGGCGCGACGTCACGCTTCTGCCGCGGTGTAGCTTGATGGGATGTTACTTTTTTTTAGCTTTTTTTTGTTTTTTTTTTTACGGCGCGCATTTGGGCTGATATACCGAGAAAAACAACGGCGTTCGTCCTCGATGTGTCTTATGTTATAGTAATTAGCGCTCTGTGCTTCCGGATAAATTCGAAAAAATTCGATAAACACTAGCCGGTAAAAACTTTGACCATTCGGATTTATCTGATAAATTCCGATTTTAACGGCCATTATGACCTTGTTCCGTTTTTTATCAAAAGAGCGTGTTCTAAGCGGTCATTGACACGTCGGTCGGTTTGGCTGATATAAACTGCACCTTAGCAACAGTTTTGCCGTGCAGTGAGTCATGCTGGGATTCTACGGCATCAGGCTGATGGAGCTCTTGGGCTGTTTCGAATCAAGTGTGCGGCGGCACGCGAGATACCAAGTAGTGAACAACTGTATCAGAAATAAATACATGAGGTAGATGCGGGAGACATTGCGTCGATAAGCTCTTCTATGACAGACCGCCTCAATTTCATCACCATCGACGAGTCCCCGGAACTTCACGGACGACTGGCAGTAACGGTGCTTGCAACCTTCTGCGACGATGAGCTTCTTCGACGTCGGACCATCATGATATACTCACAAGTAGTTCAGCAGTGCAGCGAAATATCACTTGGCATGTTCATACAACCCGCTCTTCAGAGGCCGAGAATCATCACTCGAAAGGAGTGCGCTCCCATCAGTGACAACCACCTCGTAAAGTATTCTCGCGTCGATTACCAAAATACGCTTTGTGTATATTACCACAAGCTTCGAGACTGTAATACGGACAAACGTAGAGTCTGTATTCAAGTACTGTTCTGTTCCGGTGATGCAAGCAGATGCATACCATCTGATATGGACGTGCCAAGGGTTACAGTCGGAACGATCCCGTCATCTCCTGCAAGCCGGCCTTCGCTACAGTGACACAAACAGTTATGACCGATGGATACATGACAACACATTCCACAAGACACTGCTTCACTTCATACACAACACCGGCCTAACGGCGCACATTTAATACAGATATACACAACAAATATTATGCCTTAAGGGCAAGTCTATGTCGCAAATTAAGTATTTGAACTTAATTGTATATGTGTTTGTGCGCTACAACCTTCCAGACAATTAAATTTAGCTCCGTCTGTTCAGACGTTCTAATTTTAGATGTCATTGCAACTAAGATTTTGCAGCACTGAGAAAAATGGAGAATGAAACTCCGATATTCGGACAATTTTGGATTAGCGATAAATAAACTGCGGCAAGCTCCGAATTTCCTCCAAAAATAATAATAAACTCCGAAAAACACCTTCCGAATTTAAGGAAAAAACCGCCAGGCCTGCGCTGAACGCGCAGCACAGTCACAGCGAAAGCTGGAAGAGCGGCTTTCAGAGCCTCTTATAAACATTCTTGGGGCAACTGCTAAAATCTTACTTGCATGGTACCTACCCACTACGCCAAAAATCATCATAATTTTTGTGTAGTGGGGGAAGCATCCACTATGCCATTATTCGTCATTCTACGGAAAAAAGTGGTACCCGCTACACACTTGTTACGCATTATGTGCACTTTGTTGATGCTGTGGCTGACGACGATGAAGAATTAGGCCTATAAGGCTTTTTTTAATGGGTTTAAGCATTGAACGACCCACTCGTTACGCAGTTCGCATTGTGTGGCACATGGTTGTTACTTTACTTTTCTAAAACGCTTTAAAACTCGTGTTAACGCGTTTCCTGCGTAGGGCTAGTTTGCAACACAGTTTCAAGCACCGGCGTAGCTCAGTGGTATAGTGCTGGGCTGTCACGCAGAGGGCCTGGGTTCGATTCCCAATCTCTCCTAGGTATTTTTTATTGATTTAGTATTTTTTCTCATTTCGCGTGATAGTGGTTACGGCCACCTCTTTGATAGCCCTGATAAGGGCTTTTCTCATTCATAAAAAGCCATTAGTCCTCTTGAGGGGGCTCCATGCCGGATAGCTCGGAGTAGGAGTCGCTCTCCCCAGTTTAACCTTCACCCACTTGGGTAACGGTGGGCTGAATGTAATCGCATTCAGACGTGTCAAGTAGGAACTTTGCTTCAAGGTCCATTACCTGCCAAATATTCTTCTTCCAGTGTTCAGCTGTAACGTTGCTGATATTGTCCCTTAACATGTTTTCGACCGTGGACAGCTCGAAGTCTGCAGTGGCGTAAAGCATGGGGGCGAGAATGGGGGGGGGGGGGGGGGTGGGGGGGGGGGGGGGGGGAGGGTCGGGGGGTCCTGAACCTACCCCCCTGTGTTCAGGCTGGGGAGGGACACTCCTTGCATGTGTCCCCTCCTTCCAAAGAGCAGGAGCGGAATCCAAAAGTGAAAGCAGCTGCTTTAAAAATGCACTGTAGGTCATCAATCGATGTTTCTCAGCGTGAGGAACGAGGACGACATTGGAAGACACGCACAGCGCTGAACTTACCACTCGTGATATTTTAGAGCTTACAGCAATATATATGCGCTTTTCACCAGGAAAAAAAAACAATACAGCGAATGAAGCCAACAAAAAATTGTAGAAAAAAGTCACTAAAGCCAAATTTTGAAACATGATAAAAAGTGCATTAGTGCAGCTTCGCTTGCTGCAACGAAAGTGAATTTCTCATTATCATCAATATGGGATATCGATGATGGGCTTATTGTGACTGCAATTTTTTGCATGTCAAGCCTGCAATTGTCACATCACTAAAATCGCATAACATCACGCAACATATAGTAACGTGCCTACAACACGTAACGACACGTAACTAGTCACGTGACTAAAATAACATAAATTCACGCAACTACTCACGCGACTAAAATTCCGTAACATCACCTAACTATTGACGAGACATGTTTCCGCCAAAACCTTCGGAACAAATGGGTGGCGCGAGGCAAACTCGGCGTCTGCACTGCACTCTAATAAAATTGTACTTTCTCTCTCACGTGGCTAAAATCACATCACGTAACTGCTAGTTACGTGAAATTTTCCCTCCAGAACCACGTAACACGTGCGTAGTGTGGGGAACCCACCGAAACCTGAGAAGAATATTCAAACCTAGTCATATCCTAGTATTGCTAGCAAAAACTTTTCACCTCTAACAAAAGCTCAGTATTACAAGCAAAAACTCAGAAGAAGCTAGGTCGAACACTCGCTCCGCTGTTTCTTTCAGCCTTGCGCAACTAGTAGAAGCTGCGCACATTTTTATTTATAGATGTTCAAAATGACATCTTACTACGGTACGTTGAAGTCGGCTGCGAGTGCGTGCGAAAAGCTCCTCAATCACAGGATTTTCGTTTTGTAACTGGCAGCACCAGTCCCTGGGACTTCCCGAAAGCTTTGATCCAGATACATCATTTTACACGGACCTATCCGATACAGCGCGCAGTGCTTTATGATGTTAAAGAAAGAAAGCATGCTGGTCTTTCTCTGTTTACGTAGGGAAATAGATATGACAACAGACGAATAAGAATCCCAGCTTCAACGCAAGGGCGATGGAATGAGTGCGATAGCAACAGATGACGTAAGGCTGGCAGCTAAATATTTTAGAGCCAGTCTCGCGTAACTCTAAAAAACGCTGCTCTAACAGAACACAGCCGCTCCTGGTAGGAAAGGGGATTTCGCACAATTTATTGGCTTTGATAGCGCAGCACGTATAAGGGTATACGAGCCATGCGCTGATGCCTGTTGTGATAGCGATCGCGACCGCGTCCTTATAGTCAAAGTTCGCAGTGCTGCTCGAACACCCCTCCCCCTCCTCCCCCCCCCGCCTCAACGTTTTTAAAGGTCCTTCCTTCAAGACGGGCGGGGCGTTTCCGCGCTGCTTGAGCAGCAATATTCGACGGCATGCTTTGCACGCGGAGTGATGTTATCGCATACGCCCTCCGATCGACGGAGATGGGCCGGCACGTTTGATCTCTACTTCAGCCATGTTCGTGGCCACCGCTCGCGCACTTTTACCCGCGAGTAGATCATTTGACACACATGGGAATGTTGTCGATGCGGACTTTATACGGAACATGATGGCGACGCCGACGCCGATGGCGAGAACCTATCGATAGTGTCCATATAACCGCTATCGCAATAACACACGGTTGAGATAAAAAAGCATGATTCTAGATTTACTGAAATGCTAACTTTTTTTTGCTTGTCCGACGAAGCCCTAACTATTAAATTACGTTCCGATCCCATTGACAGAAGGAGTGTTTTTTCGTCACCTTATTTTGTTTAAATTTATGGCGAAATCTTAACACTGCTGTTGAACAAACAACAACTATTGTTTCCTGTTCTTTTGCTTGCCTTAACTGTCTGTTGGTTTCATTAGTTGCGTCTAACAAGGCAAAGTACCCCTCGAACAATTCCCCTTTTATGCTCAAGGTTATGAGAGACACTTGCGTTAGTCCTAAAGTAAAAAGCAACTGCAAAAACGTCTAACTTTGTCATTACATTACTATGACTCACTTCTCTAAGCTTAGTTCGTTTCCTTTTCGTTGCTGAATTGTAGGGATCTGAGAAGATCATAACGAAATCAAGAGAACGGAGAAATAAGTTCCCACCACATTACGCGTACGAAAGAACGAAAGAGCTTTGTTCACCATAATTTGACAAGGCGGTCCTTACCTTAGTATGTTTAAAAGAATCAAGTAAGAATTACAAGTGTAGATCTAAACACTCTGATACGGGTGGAGTGTTTAAACACGCACAAAAAAGCGGTCATAAAAAGAAGAGAAAAAAAAAAACGACAGCTCAAGAGTACAGCGAAAAACCGAAACGAGAACTATTTTCTATTTGTTTCGGCGGCGACATCTTGTGGGATGTTGTGGAACTAAGTCAAGGGCTGGAGAAAAAAAGAACACTGGAGCTACGACGCCGGGAATCGAACCAACGACGGCGCGGTGATGCCGCGCGCCGAACGTAAGCGATTAGCTCACTCAGCCACGGATGACGCCTTGTCGCCTGTGATAAGCAAGGGTTTATCAATATACCACAAGCATTTGAAGGACCGCGTTTCAAAAAACGCGTTAGGGAACAATGTTGCGCCAATTGCGGCAAGTTAAGAATGGCTTCAATCGAAAGCTGAGTGTCAGGACTGCATGTGATTTACTGACCATTAATATAACTTGCTTAGTTTCACCACAGTGAGCGCTTTTGTCACGAAAAACAGGCCCTATTTATCGCCGTTTCCATAGACTTCCATTGTACGATCTTTAAGTCCTCCGGGAACAAAATTTGAGCTTAGTACAACGTGATCGCTGCATTCTTCTCGTGCGTTTCGGTTCCCAGAAGCGCTCTGTGGCCTGCGTTTTTCACCATTTGCCCTAGACGCTTAATTATTCACGAAAAACTCGCTCGTTCCATTGAAAACGCGCTAGCTTCGCGCCGCGGTCACCAGGGGCGCTAGTTGTTTTGTGTCCAGAAAAGCTGCATATGACCACCATAATAGGAAGAGGAATAGTTCGCAGAGACGGAGACTGGCCGGCGTCCTTACCCCCATCGGCCGCGCCGCCTAGGTTTCCCGACGGTGGCGGAGGCGTAGAACGTCGCCGTGGTGACGGTGAACGGTGTTGGCGACTGGGCTGTGGCGTCAGGCTGCGGTCCGAAGCTGCTGGCGAGTCACTCCTGTTGTACTGCCGAAAAGAATTTCTGGGTAGTGAGCTTGGGGTCTTTACTGCGCGAGGTTCTGTCGGCCAATGATCGTCATAAATGCCTTGTTCAAGGTCAGGCCAAGTGGGTGGTGGGCCGTATCTTGTCTGGCGGCGCCGGCGACAAAAACGAGAGATGTGACCTACGGCACCACAGCTGTAGCAGACAGGCGATCGGCGGTCGACGTTGTAGGCTTCTGGATAAACTCTTGGACGCTGCGTGTAAAAAACACGCTCTTCTGACTGCCGAGTCATGGTCGTATCCCTGCGAGTGCGTTGGTCGGGCGTCATGTCGCGGGGAAAAGAACTTCGGTGCTGTCGCAGCTGGTCGACTCGAAAGTCTACGCCACCTGACATGGCCGACACTGAGGATACAGTCGATGCATGTTCGCGGGGTTGGTTGAAAGCACAATCGAGCTGTCCGGCATCCGCCGTCTTCATGTGTCTTTCAAGTTCTTCGCGGACAATTTGTCTTACAGTTGCCGCAATGTCAAAGTGGAAACTGCAGCTGTCCTCAACGCTTGCTACGGTCGCAACATTTGCTAACCTGCCAAACTTAGGCGTGATGCAGCGGAGCTTCAAGGTCTCAAATGTGCGGCAATGCTTAATGAAATCAGCGACCGAGGTGAGATTCTCCTTGGCGATCAAGTAGTTGTATACGTCTTCGGCAATGCCTTTTAGAAGGTGGCCAACCTTGTCCTCTTCGGACATTCGAGGATTCACGGTCTTACACAACTTCAGGATCGCCTCTATGTACGTAGTACAGGTCTCACTTGGTACTTGGGCCCGCTGAAGCAATGTCTGCTCCGCCCGCTTCCTTTTCGTGGTTGAATCTCCGAAGCACTCTGTGATTTCAGAAGCGAAGCGGTCCCATGTTGTTAACGATTCTTCGTGGTTTTCAAACCACACCAGAGCAGTGTCCGTCAGGAAGAGGCGACATGCTCCAGCTGAGCCGTGGGGTTCCAGCCGTTGCATTTGCTTACACGCTTGTAGTGGGCGAGCCATTCCTCCACGTCCTCGCCGGGTTTTCCAGAGAAAGGGCGTGGCTCCATTTGACGTATCCAGGCACCGGTTGTCCGCGCCGCAGGACTCGGAGATGACTTTCGGTCGCCGTTGTTGGACATCGGGATCCCCGGTAGTGTCCGAGGTAGACGAGCGAGGCGTCGGCTTCGGCGTAGATCGAGCGGTAGCGGCTCCGTCGTCTTGGGCGAAGTACCCCGCACCTCCACCACAAAACTGTTACGGGTACGGTGGTATTATGTTTATTTACAGGTGAGATGGATGGTCGGGTAATGATGGCGTCGGTAGGCTGCACCACTTCACGTCCTCTTCTCCTTTCTCGGCTCATACTCGTTGCAATATATAGATATATGTACGGGACATGACGGCCGCCGACGCCGACGGCGAGACCCAGCCGAGAGTGTCCATATAATTGCTATCGCAATAATATATCACGTCTGCATGACATCACGTGACGTTTCACGTCTTCACATGACATCGTCCCTTCGTCAAATGTGGGCTGATCACGCAGGCAGCGCAAGACAAGGTGAGCTGCGGAAAGCTTTCGGTGGGGGGGGCGGGAAATTGCGGTTTTTATGAAAGATTGTACGACGAAACTCTTAGTGCTTAGTTGGTCGTGATATTTCGTGGCAAACCTGACAAAAAAAAGCTTGCAGGGTTTTATATGCTCCGGTTTCAGAGCCTAAGACGACTCGAAGGCCAATGCCATCTTTTTCTTCAGTAGATGTATTCATCCTCCCATGCGCTCCTCCGAAAGCTTTCTGCACCTAACGTGGTTTTTTCGCACTGCCTCCAGAATCGGAGATACTGCAAGCTTTCTACACCTGGCCTGCTTTTGCACTGCCTGCCTCCGTGATTGGTAGGCCGATCACGGAAGCAGTGCAAAGCGACGATGTCATGTGATGACTTCATCATGTGACGTCGAGATGACATAACTAATTTTGGCGATCTTTGACGTCGTACGATGACGTCACCACGTGATAATTTTTGTGCATCGACGCGGGACGCCGACAGTCAATTTTCATGTTTGATGAGGCTTCTAAGGCTTTCGCCTTAAAATGTCGTCTGATCCGACAGAGTGAATAAGGAGCAAGCGCACTGTGCTAACTCCCCAAGAGGCATCACATGACATCGTCACTTGACATCGCATGGCGATGCCGCCCTTGAGTGACGTAAAGCTTGACTTTGATGACGTTATTTCATGACATCATCTGTTATATCGTCACGTGAAGGAAACATTACACACAACGGAACGTTTTACATGATCTCATCATGCGACCTGTTACGTGATGACGTCATCTGGTCATGATTTCCTGCGTAACGTCACGACTTGATCACCCGAGTTTTCGTGTCATCGTATGGTAACGCCGGATTTCTCACTTCGCAGGTAATAAAATGCTTTCCCGCATGTACATAACCCCCAAGCATTTTGTAGTGGTAGTTCTCTACAGGTTCACTAGACATCCACATTCGCAGTATCGGGATGGTACATGCGCATCTATGCCCTTGCTTCTCACGCCAAGCCAATACATCACAGGCAGGCGTCCTAAACTCGGTAGAGGTCACGTGTTCGAACCTCCCTTCACAGCCATGGTTGAAAATGAATACACGTTGGTCGATTTCAGAGATTGATTTCGTGGATGTTTTCCATAGAAAATATTGGAACTCATTTGCACCAATAAATAAAATCCATTTGCTGTTTTGGTCACTTATGGCTCTAATGCACTTCCAGCGCCCTCAACTGATAGCGGTATTAACGTGGGTTGCTGCAACTTGCAGGGTAGGTATGGTACGACAAATAATGCATTTGTAGCAAGGTATTCTTTCGTGTGTTCCACACCTTGTTCTATGCGAAATGCAGCTCCCGAAGCCAATGCCAACAACGTGGGTGCTTGCCTTCTGCTCGCAGCTGCTGCTCATCTTGACTGTAAGGTGTCATTGCTGCTTTGTAAGTGTGTATGGCGTATCACTTCGGTGGCATTTTTTATGCCTACAGCATTATGCGGCACTTTGGGCTATCTGGAAGAGCTACACTCAACAACCGCCACTTCTCACAAGAGTAAAAGGCATATAAAGCTTGTTGTAGATGCCTTGTAGCTGGTAGAAATGACATGATATGCAACAGCTCTTTGTTAGCTTGCTACAATGTTGCAATAGACTTACACAAGTCACTGCATTCCCTGTATTTGCCCCAAAATTGCAGGTCAACAGATGCTTTCAGAAGATGCGCCTTCTAGTACTAACGAGACACTTTTGGCGGACACTGATTGTGAGTTTACGTTTCCTACACTGTAGCACTCATATGCAATCCATTAATAAGTCTGTTTTTCATGTACTGAGCAGCACTAGAATGCAGTCCCGACCACGCGGATGCCCCGTATGTAGAACTGCCGGAGTACACAGCACATAACGCTTTTTCACGTAGGTGTATTCAGCAATTTCGGCTTTGGAAAGTCTCTTTCACCCAATTTATTGCTTGTTTGTTTCGCATTTTCAGTCATTCCAACATCCGATATGATAATGCGTCAAGCTACCTTCCACAGGGTTTGTACTGCATATTTTGCGACATTCAAGTAGTAGAGTTGCGTGCAACGTTTAAGAACTACTTATTTTTTATGTGTCCTCAACAGCTACACAAGTCAAAGATAGTGAAAGTGCACACCTTCTGCTGCAAGCTGCAGCTCATGTCGCAGGTAAATTTTCATTGCTGTTTCGTGACGCCCTTCCCTCGCTCTGCCCAAACTGCAAGGCATCTTCATTTTCAACAGCATCCTCAACCAGCGCTGATATTCTGAGCAGAGCTGACTCACAAGCTGTAGCACCTGAAAGCAGCAGTAAGCGTTGGTCTTTTGAGTTCTGTATCCCTGGCACGAATTGCCGGCGACGTTCATTTACAGTTTTATTTGCAGCCATCCCGATTGTACCATACGCTTCCGAACTTCTGGAAGAAACGTGCCATAGTTCAGGGCTACAAAAAGAGAACGCTGAAACTTCCCTTGTATCGTGGGTATGCATCACTTTTATTTTCTTGCATTAGACAGTGTTAATTACTACTGTACCGCTACATGCAGAAATTCGTTCGCTCCTGCATAGATTGTCAGCGCCGCAAACCTTCAACGCACCTGTCGCCGGCAGGTCTGCAACCTCTACCTTGCCCTGACCGGCCGTTTGGGCTCGTTGGTATCGATTTATATGGGCCCCTTCCGCTAAGGTCGGCTGGTAACCGCTGGGCCATCGTCGCTACAGACCACCTCACGCGACGCACCGAAACCACCGCCCTCCCCGCGGCTACAGCGCGCGATGTGGTCTCCTTCCTGCTCCAACGATTCATGCTGCGTCACGGTCCAACCCAGGAACTGCTCAGTGATCGAGGCCGTTTTCCTGTCAGAACTCGTCGAAGCCATTCTCAAAGAGTGCAACGTTGTTCACCGCTAAACTGCTGCTTACCACCCGCAGACGAATAGCCTCACCGAACGCTTCAACCGTACGTTCGGCGACATGCTCTCCATGTACGTAGCCGCCGATCACAAAAATTGGGATGTCATTCTGCCGTTCGTCACCTACGCCTATAATACCGCCCCTCAG
>JALIZH010002135.1:0-12625 GCA_030522465.1 Rhipicephalus appendiculatus
CACAATGAGGCGAATTCTTGCACCGCCAAGCCGCGACATTATCTGAAACCAAGGAACAAGCTATAAGTGAACGGTTTTATTATTTTTTGTATAAGCTCCTTAGACCCACTCATAAAGAGGCCTCTGACAGCCTGTGCACGCGCTCGAACTGTTAGGTACCGATCTACTGCGCGTGCTTGCGTTTCAGCAAGGGTAGGTGAAATGAAAACGACCATTGCGCTCATCTCTCTTATTCAGTTTCTACTACGTAAAAATGAAAACTCACGTTAAACTGAAAATGATGTGGACGAACAACGGAAACTGCTGTAATCCATATTTCACACTTCAGCCGCCCGAGCAAGGCGACTGGGAACCGTTAAAGGTCAACGGGTGGTCTTCGGGACGTTAAAGTTCTTGACACAACGATGACAGTGCACAACAAAGGCAGCCTTACGTGCATGCGCACTGCTATGGCAAAGTAACGGTAGGAATCACGAAATGAAATCCCCGAGCAGAGCCAAATGCCTCTGGGTCGAGATTTAATTATGCTTCAATAGGGCAGCGTGTGGTTGTATTAGAGCACCACCAAACTGCGAAGACCAGCGTTAACTTCGACAGCAGGGCGCTTGAGCTCCCTACATTTGGTGCCAGGTGCCACTCCGGTAGCTGGCGAAGGCTGTGCGGAAAACGTAGTCGATGCAGGCGAGAGAGCTTTGTTGTGAAGTACGTGCCATTATTTTTCATCTTGAAGCTCATCATTGTACAGAATTTTCCCGCTGCGAGCTCTCCCAACGGACTCAATAATGCATGTCAGACATTCACCTGGGCGCAACAGCGTCATAGCCAGTTGTATGGCGCCTCAAATTCCCAGTTTACAGCAGCATAGCGTCGAAGTATCTTTTTATTTGTCGATGGCTCTAGCGAACCTCCCATTGCGCATAATGGCATACTAACCCTGATGACGTATCATTGTTGAATAATGCATGTTGCTGGGCGAGTCGGTCGCACATGATGAGACAAGGTGCTGCGCAATGGACACAGGGACAAGGAAGTGAACAAGGACGGGCGCAGACTCGCGACTGGATGCGTCAGTGATACCTCCATAAGATTGTACGATAGTGAAAGCAGGTTCCTCGCATGCGCATAGATGAATTTGCAGTTTGTTTCGTATAAATATGCGTTTGCTTTTCAATAAAATCCAGTGGCGAGTCTGCGCCCGTCCTTGTTCACTTCCTTGTCCCTGTGTCCATTGCGCAGCACCTTGTCTCATCACGTATCATTGTCCTTTGCGACGGCTAAATTGTCATTTGTCAGATAGCAGGTGTCTGCTAGTTGCCGCGGTAATTCTGCTAATAATGAATCTCGTAAAAAGGTAAATATCCTTTGCAATTTCTTCAGCACCGCCTGTTCGTACACTCTTTAGAAACAATCACCAACTTGCAGGTAGAGTTACTAGTATAATCTGCACAGCAGTTCCGGTGATTTACCTTTTTATCACGCATTCAACTGTTGTCTAGTCTAATGTGTGCGCCATAGTCTCAAGCTTAAAGCACAACGAACGTAACTCTTCGATACTTTTTTGTGCAGGCATAGATGTTGTCTACGAGGACTGCCTCAACTTGATTCAAGCTGGAGGCGTAGCAGTGAAAGGCTTAAACACAAGCACTCCAACAATGAGGATCCTAGATCACACACCGATTATTAACGAGTACAACTTCGTGCCCTACATAGACAGCGAAATTGCTCAGGGGAAGAGACAAACTCTCATCCAAGAATACATTGACGTCTGCAATAGCATGGCTGGACGTGTGCTGAAGAACCTCAGCAGCATTGATTGCAGCCTAGTCGAACTAAAGCAAAATAGCTATAAAGAAGAAAAATCTTATCAAAATGCTCTCGATAACAAGGCCGAAAACCATGGCCTTCTAAAGGTCCTCGGTAGGGTTGCTGAACAGATAGAAAAATCCCGTTCGTCATTGGAAGATTTCATGAAATCACTTATGGGTACGTACAAAAAGGAACTTGAAAGCGATGTTATTACGACGGCGCTTTTTCAAGAGGACCCCTTGAGGCACGTCCTTGACGTGGTCGTGGAGAATACCAGCCTAAAGTCGCTCCAGATCCTTGAAATCGCATCGCCAGGCACCCAATCCTTCATGACACCACGAGTTTCTTCATTCTTGACCATGAGCAATATGTTACTCAATGTCGACTACACTATTGTTCAGCATCCTATGGATAACGTCCCGCCAGAAAGCGTCCCTACCAATGCAAAAATTGTCAAGTGGGATTTTATGTCGGGCACTAAAGAGCAGCTTCCTAAAGCTGATTTGATCGTAGCCTGCTTCGGCCCCTGGAGTTCCTACAGTCCCGATATTCTGGCTGGCAAGTTCTCTGAGCTCTGCAAAGAACAAGGGTTCGTGCTTATATTCCACCGTACTACTGTGACTCCGGCCGAAAACATCATATCAGCAGTCTCAAAGCATGAATTTACAGTGCACACCGTTGAGATAATGGAAAGACTGTTGCGGTCTCATGGGTTCCAGCTGGTGGGTCAAAAGTCGAACAATTTTTCTGCACTCCTCCTCGTAAGGAAATCGGCCGTGACCGCTGAGGCAGCTAAACCGCTACTTGTCAGGGTGAATAACGCCAAATATGACTGGGTCGATGAACTGAAGATGAAGGCTTCGGAAGTAGAACAGAAGCCGCCAGGCCACAATCTCTGGCTCGTCGCCGAAGACTGCGCCATTAGTGGTGTGGTTGGCTTGACAAACTGCCTTCGGTTGGAGACTGGCGGAAGCCACATAAGGTAGGTATCCAAACTAGGCTCCTTGGTACCTTACATAGCCTTTTAATTGCCAACCCTACATTAGGGTGCGTAGAAATAATTCTGAATTTTAATAGTTTCACCCTTATAAAAACCTATATGGGTATGTGCCACACATGACTGGTGGAAAGGGTTTCATAACGTACGGGACTGGTAAGCCACGTTCTTCGCGCCATGCATGCCTAGGTAGTTTTGTACTACAAGAGTATTGTGGCAGTCTCTTAATGGTACATTTGAGTATCTCTATATTTATGTATCGAAATGCATAAAAAATGTTCGCATCTCTGCAGAGAAACATTTTTGCGATGTATGAGATATATCGCGGTACTGTGTAAGACGCGAATACCTCTTCATATTCTTTTTTTTTTTTGTCGGAAATGAGCCTAATTGATTTTCAGGGGGAAAGGAAAAGTTTTTCTGATTTGTCGAAATTCCTTTTTGTGCAAAAACCTAGATGACCCGTCAAGAGAAATCACCATGTTGCGGGACATTCCTACCATGACGGTGGTATTTATTCATCCCACTACCGGAACTTATGTCTTCCGCAGCAGTAGCGAGACGTTTCTTGTTCGCTGCAACCGAACCGATCCTTACTAAAGCCGAAGACAGCCTACTTAAGGAGCTGCTGTTGCTGAAGCACAGTTAGGGCAACGACCTTCTCAGCAAAACAAAACTTGTGGGCAAAGTAAATATATACTTTTTTCTTAATTCACTGGGCACACTTTTTTTTCTGGTTTCGCAAAAGTAGCGTGGAAGTATGGCCGTTACGTAGAAGGGGCGTTGCGCATGCGTCGTCCGCAAACTCGTAGCAGCGAGAATTTTACGAAACGGAGCAGTAGCAGCAGAGTTGCACGCGCTCAATGATCAAAAGAGCCCTCTCGCTTATTTCGCACTTTCCTTCGTTAAGCTCCGCTCGTTTTCTCGTCTTTGCTCCTGGCCGTGTGCTTGTCCTTACCGTTCGAAAAGAAAGAGCGGCACTCACGCGCAAATCTGGGATTCGACAAACAGTTTATTTATGTGGATGACATACATCATATTTTTACGGGCACACTGCGCAAGCGCTGCGTCTCAGGCGTCACCACTGTCGCTAGAGCCCGTGCCTGCTACTGCTTCCGCAAGCAAGCGTATTCAGTCCTGCCAGTGCCGCATTGTTGCTTTTTCACCTTTTTTTTTGCCCAAAATGCAGTTGGCGAACATTCCGTCTTGGCCCAGTTTGGTTTCGCTCGACCCAGACTAAAATCTGTGCCGTTTGCTCGAAGCGACTCGTAATTTGCAAAATTGGAACACTAAGGCCACAAGCGGTGTCAAAGTTTCGGTGTTTACTTCGGTATGTGGGGCCTCAGGGAATCACTTTAACTTCCGACAGTTTAGGAGCGTCGGTCCAAACGTGTTTTGCTAACTGGTTAAGACGTTCAGCGAGCTTACCGCAGTAATTGAACAGCAAGTTTCCTGCGGTGTGGTGCTTTTCAAAACAGCGGGTATTGCTTACTCCACTGCTTGGTTCGCAAACGTAAATAAAAGTTATCCCCACGAATGCAAGTTCCTCACCTGGTAGTTTTGTGATAAACGTATGCCGCGTGTCATCTTCATGGAGTGTCGTGCCAATAAAGCTCGGGAAACGTGATAGCGCATGCGGAAACAACGAAGCGCTCGTCAGATGACGGTATGGTCGCGCTCATGCAGGCAAACGTTGCCTGACATAATCTTGTGGGAATATTTTTTTATCTTGTGTTATCTTGTGCCTGAAGGGCAGACGTAGCTCCGAAAACGTAGTGTAGTTCCTGAAATCATTAAAGCTAGCCGTTGAGAATTAAGGAGCGCGGCAAATCAACGCGTCCAATGGGCTCCACGCAAGCTACTCGTTCCCGTGTTCACGCTTTCTTTCTGTACAACCGGTGCAAGTGATTCGTGTACCGCTCATGAATGGACAGAACATTTCGGAAAGGGGCAGCGCTTGTGAACAAGGACTACAGGAAGGCACACGGACACAAAAAGACGGAAGCGCTAGCGTCTGTGTGACCGTGTGCCTTCTTGTATTTCGTGTTCACAAGCACTACACCTTTTTGGAACGCAGTTTCAACTCGCCCAACAAACAGCCTTTTAAAGAACTGAAGAAGCAGTCTGATCGCTGCAAAACCCAGAAGCTTGTTGCACTTTAATTTTTCGTGCGCGAGTGTCGTAATTGTCGTTTACTTTCTTGATCTATTTTGCTCGCGGCGCATTTGTAACGGCGGAATTGCTGTCTTTGTATTGGCTGAGAAACCGAAGTCACGGGTCATCATCAGTGAAATTTCAAGCAGTGCGTGCGCCTTAAAAGAGACAATTGTTTAAAGCCCAGATCTCCCGAAAAGAAAGCCACAGGCGTTTTTCTATAATATTTCGACTGTTTCCGCGCCACAAAACTGCTTCGTACATGCAGAAATGATTGCCCCCACCTGATGTACGCGCCAATATCGTTTGTTTGCAATGTTCAAGCGTATGGATGACCCTTTCAATGTCGTTCTACATACTCACGAGATCGGCTAGCAATACATAAAACTGAATTCCTAAAATGAATATTATATTACAGGTGCCTTTTCAACGCAAGCATAAACCAGTCAGAAGAAATCGATTTTAGTCCAAGAAACCCAGCCTACAGAGACATTTTAACCAAAGACCTTGTTATGAACGTTTACCGAGATGGCCAATGGGGATCCTTCAGACAGACGCGCCCATTGAAACGTAAGTTACACATGGAAACTTCGGCCTGCGAAGGCATAATGTGTTTGTTGTAACCTGCGATGTTTCATACTACAAGTGCACTGAAATGCACTGAATATTGTCGCACCAGGGACTCTCTGAGTGGGAAGTGGTTAAGGGCTAGCTTCGAGCCACAGTTCCTCAATTACCGCTATAGAAGCGGAAAGCGAAACACTCTTAATAGATTCGTTATTTCTGCGATAATCACGATGATTCGCCAGTCATACGAGCACGTGCGAATGTAAGTTTGCCGCCTTTCGGTAAATTACCACCGTTAAAAATCATGAAGCAGTCTTTAATGCCCAGCAAAGCTCGAAGAACCCAGTAAGGCGTGGTAGAGCTGCACAGTCAGCATCATAACGCGTTGTGGTCAAATTGAAGGACCGTGAATACGAGTCCTACACTATTATTAGCTTTAACGCAACCACGTTTCAGATGAAATGAATGCCCCTGTTACTTGACATGACACCGATACAGTAGAGATTAGTCGCCTTTAGAGTAAGGTGCTCTATGGGCGCGGAATTTTATACTCTTAATCAAAGAGCAGGGAGAACTTGTCAGTCCTGGCGATCTAGTATATTTATTTGCACGGAGCATAAGGCAAAAGGAGAAGTTTATCCGTGAACCAATAAGATAGGCAATGTCAAAGCCACAAGCATGTGGCCACTTATTGTTCGCGCTTTAGTGAAACCGGCCCGCACTTATTTTCCGATAGCATTTGATATAACGATAAGAATTGTTGATGTTTGAGGTCACAAAACCAAGATATGATCATAAAAGACGCCGTAGTGGAGGGCTTGGGAAGTTTCGAAGTACACGTGAATATAAGTACATGGGCCTCTAGCATTTCGCCTCCTTCGAAATACGGTCGCCGCGTTCGGGATGCTATCCCATAACCTGTGGCTAATAAGATTTAAAAACAAAAACACAGCATATCCGCGGAGTGAATGATGATGAGTGGGCGAAGCTCCGGAGGTACATCATCAAAGACGTGATGGTGGTTGGTTGCATGTGGTCAAACGATATGCATGTGAGACCATATCGCGATGCCATGTGTTGTATGACATCGCGATCGTCATCGTCATCAGCGTCATCGTTATGACGCATAGTGGGTACATTCCATGTGGTGTGCCGTGATGGCAGCGTCATCGTCATCACACAGGGAGATACTGCTGGTTACGCAGGTGGCTACTACGTACTACAAACTACAAGGGACGCACGACCCACGGCAAAGACGTGATGGTGGTTGGTTGCATGTGGTCAAACGATGTGCATGTGAGACCATATCGCGATGCCATGTGTTGTATGGCATCGCGATCGTCATCGTCATCACGGCACACCACATTCCATGTGGTGTGCCGTGATGCAAGCGTCATCGTCATCACGCAGGTGGCTACTACAAACATGGGACGCACGACCCACGGCATAAGGAGCTTCACCCCTAAAACCTTTCAGGGATGTTATGCAGGATTCGCCGTGTTTCGCTTTTTCCCAACTTTCACCAGTTTCCTGGACAACAGCCGATCAGCAAACATAACATGGAAAACAATGTGCGATTAATGTCGAGATTAAGCTGCACCGGTTAACTAGAGTGAACGCTAACAGCGCACCTTGATAGCTTCATACACAGGAGGCTGCCCAATACAACGTGTCAACGCACCTTATTACCGTGTAAATGTCTGAAAATCGCAATACCTTGAATTACTCGTGATATACCAGCACACTTGCCGCAAGCCGAACATCACGCTTTTTGGGCGCAGCTCTTAGGCACCCGTTACTGCTTTCAACGGCGTCGCCGTCGCCGTTGCTGAAGCCGTTGCCGTGGCCGTCGATGGCGTAACCGATAGAGTTGCAACAATAAAATGAGAAAAAAATACCCGTGATCGAATAGGATTTCAATCCGCGCCCTCAGAGTGGCAGACGACTATTCTGCAACAGAGCTATGCTGGTGCTTAAAAATCTTTTGCAAAAAGACCCTATACCGGAGACAGAGTGAATTCCACATTGGAGACAATGGAGACAGAGTGAATTCCACATTGTACTGTGACGGAGTAGAAAGCACCGAATTAAAGAACACGTTGTAAGAAAAAGCAATCACTGCAGGTTCAGTAACCACTATGTTATCCACTAGAATGCTAAGTGACTCGTTATCCTTTTTCGACATGTGACGCCGAAATTTATCAGGAGACGTCGTAATGAACTCTGTCAGTGTTTCCTTGTAATATCTGTTTTTGGCTTCTGTAATAATAGAACGAAGTTGCGCAGGCAAATCAGCTATTCTTGCGCAGTCTTTAGTAACTTTCGGTCTCTGGCGGCTTATTCGGCGCTTCAGTTGGATTATTTCCCTGCTTATCCATGGGTTCCGCTTAGCTTTCCTTTTTTTCCGAAGCGGTGCAATTTTTTATACAATGGAAGACAATACGCTTAAACGACTTAAACGATTCCCACATTGCATTGCTGTTACCTTGAGAATCAAAACTGGCCAGAGCAAATGACAGGTAGTCAATATCATCGGCCTCAAAAATGTTGGGAACATTCGTAATCGCCTCTTGATGTCTTGACATTCTTTCGTTATGTGTTGTTTGGACAAAGACCTCGCCATGATCTGAGATACCCTTATCAACTGACACTTCGAACTGGTCCATTCGCCCGTCAAGGAATACAAGATCCAAATTAGGTGCACTTTCCCCCCGATTTGCAGTTGCTTTGGCGAACAACTTGCGAAATGTCATGGCTGAATGCAATGTGAAGGAATAAATCGCAGTGTGGCTGTTCCTGGCACTATGTTTTAAACATGTCCCGGTTTATTGCAGGTAAATTGAAATCATCGGTTAGGATCAGCCGGCAGTTGCGCTTTTTGTTTGCTTCTAAGTATCTCTCTAATGACTCTAAGAATGAGAGAGGTGAGTTTGGTGGTCGGTACACTGTACCGAGAAGAACCGGTGACGTTTCAATAGGCATTTCACACCGAACACTATCGTGTCCTGCGATACCGTCTAGTGTTTGGGATTCAATATCTTTTTTCATTATAACTGCAACGCCGCCTCCAGTAGATGTCGATCCCGACGCACTATCTTGTATCCTGGAGGTATTATCTCGTTATCTTGAATTTCTGAACGCAACCATGTCTCAGTAATTGTAACAACATGTGGATTGAGCAAAATGTATTCCAAGTGTGAGGTCTTATTAACGATGCTTCCAGCATTAAAGTTGACTAGCCAGAATTCCTGATGCACTCTCCATTTCGTTCAATCCTGGCTTGCTGCTGACCGCGTGCTGTTAATATGCTTGACTTTGACTCGACGGTTCTTTTCGTCGTCCCAACTGTAGACATCAGCATCGACGATCAGTTTATCATAATCAAGACGTATGTGCTGTCTTCGCTTTCGTTCATCCTGCGCAGAATTCCAGAGAAGCTTGCGTTTGACAACTGTTTCCTTGCTGTATTTATCAGCAATAGATATACCAGTTCCCTTCAGTTTTTTACAGTTCTTACATACTTTTGACTTTTCACTGGAATCGTAAAGCTTCAGAATAATAGGTCGCTGCTTGCTCTGGCCTTCCCGATCCTGTGTATTCGTTCAACTGTGTGCAGTGTTACATTCAGTTGATGACCAAATAACACGGTTAGCACCTTTGTAAATCGTTCTGCTGTTTCTTTTTAGCCCTCCGGAATACCAAAAACCATGAGGTCATTTCGTCGGCTTCTGTCTTCAAGTGACACAAGCCTACCGTGCAGCGTTTTTACAGTCGCGTTCAGAGTTTTGTCTTATTCAACTCGGCTATCACATTGCATTTATCCTTAACAACCTGTACCGCTTTCTCAACTTGTTTTATTCTTTCGCCCAACGATGCTAAATCAATTTTGATGGCATGTTGCCCGTCAAGCAATTCGTTCAAACGCGCTGGTGTATTAAGACCTGGACTCATTTCAATGTCACCAGATAGCAACACACATGGAGAAGCGAATGACAAGTAAAGCAATTTCGGGCACGGCAGCACTACAATGAAGCGATTGTCGTTCTTGTAATCATAGGACGAATAGAAACCAACCTGTTCAAAGAACAGAAGAGGAGTTACAGATGACATGGCTTCTGCGGTGCCACTGTGCACACTGATGAAGGCTGGTGAATCCGCTGCTGAGGGGAGCCTTGTTTGGACACATCATTGGGCGCATTCACACACAAAAAAGGAAAAAAAAACAGAACATTGCAAAGTAGAACGTAAGCGCAGCATTGCTTTTTCTTGCGCAAATTATCTAAGCCATGCTATACTTAAAGGTCTCGGACATGGATCCGCTGACGCGACCCAAATTGAACGGTGATGGGTAATGCTCCAGTAATTTGAGTATTTCCAGACTTCTGTAAATGACTCTGCTTCTTCCCATAACTGTGCTTT
Organism: Rhipicephalus appendiculatus; assembly: GCA_030522465.1. NCBI lineage: Eukaryota > Metazoa > Arthropoda > Arachnida > Ixodida > Ixodidae > Rhipicephalus > Rhipicephalus appendiculatus. The sequence continues at coordinate 9,944 of JALIZH010002135.1, forward strand.
TTTGCGTGATAGCAATAGGCGCTGTGCTGTTATGAAAAAAAAATCAATCAGTGAGAATACTCACGAGCTTTTCCTTTTATGAAGCAATAAAAATTCATCTTCTATCGTTTGTTCCTTGAAATGCGGGTAATCGATAATTGCTCTTTTTTTTCGTGTATCTCGCGTAATTTGAGTAAGCAGGCAATCCGCATTATTAAACACACTTCTAAGCTAAAATATCTTGAAGCTGGGTAAGCAGCTCCTATGCGGATATTTACCAAGTCCAGGCAATCAAAGTGGCAGCGATAATTCCCCTGTCTCTTCTAGGTGGTACTCCGAAAATTCCCACGAAGTATGCTTGCATCGGCATCGAGACAACTGGTGACTTGTCAAGCCTGCAATGGTACGTGTCACCGCTCAGCTACGCTCTTTCCTCCCTTTCATCTGCGAAGGAAATTTGTACAGTATACTACGCTGCGCTCAACTTCCGGGACGTCATGCTCACCACTGGGAAGCTCTCGTCCGATGCTTTGCCAGGTAAGTATTCTTGAAACACAGTTTTATGGTCTGCAACATCCCCTATTTTACAGTTACAAAAGTTTGTTTCAACCACAAGACGAGTATTTTGTAGCCTTGGCAGCCTATTAGATGCGTACACATTGAAAGGTTCTTGATTTTATTGGCGTATGTGTAGCAGTCAACACTAATAAGTTTTCTTCTTTTTTCTTTCTTTATTTGTTTCCATGCCACTGTCGTTACACAATGGCAGCGGCCAAGATAAAAGCTGATATAAGCGGCTTCAGAAACTCATAGCCCCGGGTGCTATATGGCACCCAATTCCAATTGAATTACGATAGCCATTTAAGAAACAAGTATCAAGAGACAATTAAGAAGCTCGTGCGAGCCGAGTTCTAAACATATAAATCTGTCCCAGATTACCGCACATACAGACCAAATAAATGGTTTGTACTTATACGCAATATTCCCAAGCGATAATATAAAAAAAAAGTCAAGAGAAACACTAGTTTCAGTCAGAGACAGCTCATTATATTTCTAGTCCACTAAAAAACCGGGAAGCGTGCTCACTGCGTCTCTGGTTCTTGAAACATTCTGTTACGCTGGTTGGTTCATGCGGTGCAGAAAGGTAACAAATCCACGCGAGGCAAAAAAACCAGAAGCACAAGAAGGAGCTACAACTTGTAACTAGCTTCATTCGAAGAAGGAAGGCTCCAATTTATACAGAACAGCCAGCTGCACAATTGCATTAGCTCAATATGTACCCACGTGTTTATGCCATATAGGTCTCGAAAAATTCTAGCCCGTCCCACGCATCGAAAACCCTCGGACAGTGAAGTTGTTGCCCCTTTCATCAGGCATAGCATTTTGCTCCAACTTTTGGCGAAGCTTTCAGGAAGAATTTTTTTGTTGACGTTTCTTTATGTGGTTATGCCTTGTGAGCCCCGCGTGTCGATAACCTCATGCACGACCGCGCACGAACGCTTTACGGGAGTGTTACGATAACCTCATGCACGAACGCTTTACGGGAGTGTTCAAGGGCTGCCGCGGCCTATTCCACCCGCCCACTCGGCCAAAACGGGTATTACGTTGGAACCGCATGGCTCGATTTCAGGTGCGATTAACGCGCGGTCGGAAGGACAGGTGCGTCAATTTGACAAACGCCTTCGCGCAATCCTACCACCGCGTCTTCCTACTCGGAGCAGAAAAAAAAAGATTTCGCAGATCCCAAGTACCGTGGGAATCGATGTTATGCGAAGCATGCGGAGGCAAGGTAACTGGGTTGTAATTTTTTTTATTAAGCGAAACGTTTCGAAATGACATTAAATATATGTACAGATGTTCTACGCACAGTCGCATATGTTTCATATAACCAGTGCTTTACAGTTGCGTAATGATGGCAACAGAAAGATTGGTATTACCAACACATGAAGCGGTAAGCTGATATGTAGCACTTGTGCTTGCGAGGGTGGATAGTGCTTCGTGGACCAACTACAGTGGATGCCGCTTAAGTATAAACTGACGTTAACCCGACATGACGCCAGCCTCATAGGAGCGCACATGTAATGTTTATAAAATTATATACCCTGCACTGCAACCACAATTGACGTTTCACCAACATTACGCCTGCATAAGGTCTTTTTCCAAAGCAGTTCCGAGACCTGGTGTGGCTCTGTGGTAGAATACTTGATTGTCACGCAGATTGGTTGGGTTCGATTCCTGCTGGGACCCTGATATTTATTATTTGGATTCGTCGGGTCAACGGAGCTGACGTCAGTTTTTCTTAACGCTCTCGCATTTAAATTACTAATGTCTGGCGTCGCCGTTCCTGGGTAGATATAAATTGTCGAACACCTGTTGCGCATACCCGCTTGCCGTGGCCCGTGGTATACGGGTATGTGCCACACGTGTCTGCAGGAAAGGGTTTCACTGCGTATGCGACAGGAAATTCACGTTATTCATGCCATGACCAGCCAGAAGTGTTCTTCAATACCTCTTACCCTCCCATAGAAATTTTGGTCTACACCAAGTTAAGGAGGCGATCACGGGAGCACCCAGATGTAGGCGGCTAGATAGATAGATACGTAGATAGAAACGCAAAAATGCTTACAGTAGGCAAAAAAATGCTTCGCATTTAAAAAATGTCCACCGACGACTACGCTGCTGCCTAATGCGAATTCTTAGCGC
>JALIZH010002137.1:0-12401 GCA_030522465.1 Rhipicephalus appendiculatus
CGCGAACCAGCGGCGGGATAAGTCTCGAGCACCAGCTGGTGAACAGGGCTAGGTTATCAGGCGAAGCCCACGACCGCAGCTGTAATGATGTGGCCTCCATCCCTGGGACCGAGACAGCCTGATGAAGATAATAAAGTTTAATTCTCTCTTTCCCTCAGATTCTGAAATCGCATAAGCTTTCATTCACTTTCTTTAAGCAGCAATGCATTTTTTTCGTATACTATACAGTGCTTCAGCCTTGTTCGCATTCTGTCCTAAATGAAGTTATCATTTGCTCTGTTACAGGCTCTTTATTAATGTAACTTAATTCTTTGTCTATCCACGCTGTTGATATTTTTGCAACTATTTTTAAAAATACAAATTGCCTTGCTGTACTTGTTGAAGGGTGTTTATTCATAATGACCACATTTAGCCCTCGTCAAAATGGCGTATATTTACCGGCGCATCTAAAATGATCTGCTTTAAAAGAGGACCTCCTTGCTACTATGAAACGTCACTAACACTCTGTTTCTGATACCCTCAAATAGCTACCCTAGTATACAACCCTTTACTTAAGTTTGATATTGTAGTGCATGCTACGTCATGGAAAGCGTTGGTTTCGCGACATCGGGCAAGTCCATGAGATATGAAAAAATAAATGTTGTTGCATAACCTTGCCTGCCTGCATTGTTAGTTCGTCAAGTGCGCTTGGCAGTAAAACAGACCAGCAACTAACTTAGAAGCTCGCGTCGTTTGTTTTAATGTATATGAATAACCATTCTTCCAAGCACGACGTCGACATGTCTCGCGGACACGTAGTGGTCTATTTCTCTTGCCGTTGCTTCAAGGCCAGGATAACTGGATTGTTAAAAATGGCCTTGACAATATTTTTCATTCGGGCGCACAAGCAAGTACTAATGTGACGCAGCCCACCCGGTATCGTTGGAAAGCAAAGATATAGTCACAGGTAACAAATAATTAAATAATTACCAAATAACATTTTTTATCAACTGATATTTTTAATGTTTCATGCTTGAATGATTTACCTGCGCGCCAGTCGCATGTTCGGTCCCTGCCGTCAGCAAGTTATCCTTTCGTCCAGTTTCCTTTTCTTTACATTTACATAACAATTACTGCTAATAACACCCCCTATACCTTCCTTAGCATCCTTGTCAGTTATTCCTCATTAATTATCTGCGCGTACGTGATTTCCTCACACTGCAGTTCGAATTTTTGTGCCACCTCATCTCCCATCGACATTTACTCGCGTTTGGAAGTTCTAGGTTTTTCCCTGTGGTCGCCCATTCAACACAATCACTCCTTCATGTCAACCATTAGGTTATAAAGTACTTTCATTAGTGCATTCAGGCCGACGTCTCCCCGGAAGATGGCGGACAACTATTGTAGCAACTTGCCGTCCTTGTTTCGAGCGTTCGAAGCATACCATGGGGCGTTCGGACTGTGTCACCCATTACGGCGACACTCGATATGGCTATCCATTTAGACAATGACCCTGTCGTGTTTTAGCCGCAGAGCGGTGTGTTCTCAAAGACCAAGTGAATGACATTCTAGCGAGTGATGTGATTCAACCAACCCATGGTCCGTCGTCTTCTCGAGTTCTGTTAGAATGAAAAAAAAAGACGGTTTTATCAGATTCCGTGTCCATTATGGTGGCCTTAATAAGATGTCGGAACGATGTGCAGTTCTTACCACCAAGTGATGATGCACAAGGTTGTTTACAGGGTGCTCAATGCCTCTCACAATTAAATTAGCAGTCTGACAACTTAAATGTTCATTGCCGTAGACCAAGTTCGTCACAACTGATAGTTTGTAAAAACTTAAAACTCATCCGATTTGGACACCGGAATGCAATCGCAGCATTCGAAGGCTAATTATAACATATTTCGTCGTCAGAAATTTAACATCTGTTTATGCTACCTCCGCTACATCGTCTTGTCCCAGGATTTTCCTGCGCGCTTTCCAGAAGAAGTTTGGCATGCCTGAAGAAAATTGGCCCCTCAGCCAAAGGTCTAACGATGTCGCTTTGGCGTTCACATATTGATTATACTGGATCACATTGTGTACAGGGACGGCTTCCTTCACGGCACTTTACCACACCAAGCTGTTGCCGAGTTCGTTCAACCAACATCACTAAAATCCTTGCAATTACATGAAGCTTTCTTATTTTTTTTATTTGTGCACAATTTCATACGTCTGGCACACGTCGCCGTCGGCAATGACAACTGATCTCCTGAAACTGATCATAAATCCCATATGCTCTGCCAGCTTCTCACATTTCTGATATTCCGGCACTCAGATCCATGGGCTCCTAGAGCTGTTGACACTAATGCTAACCGCGTCTATCTCGGTGCAGTGCTCACACAACTCGAACTAATCTAAAGAGTATGCTGTCGCATACGCAAACACAACTCTCCCTCACGAAGGCGCAGATCAGCTATTGAGCAACTGAGAAAGAATCCCTGGCAATAGTCTGTACTCTTGAATTCCGACCCTACCATTGTGGTCGACTCTTTTGCGTTGTCATAGACCCCCGTGCTTCTTGCCAGTTGCCATTGTTGAAAGATCCCTAGTGCCGTCTCTATCTCTGGATTTAAGTGAATGATCATGAATGCTCCAAATCATCAGAAGAAACGAAACGAGGAGAGAGGAGAGAGATTCGAGAAAGAAGAAGAAAATGAATAGCGTCCTTTTATTTTCTAAAGAGCGCTAGATTTATCCTCGTTTTTCCTCGCGCTTTAGCGCAATCCAGCATCCTCACAGATGTACCAACAGGCCCACTTTACTGCTAGTGAACGGAATTCAAGTCGTCCACAAGTCTGGCGGCATACACTTCTACGAGGACGCCTTATTTCGCTGTCCTTTTCCGGATGATACAGCACCCATCTAACGCGCAACGCTATCTCTACGCTCACTGTTCATTCTACGCGATCACAGGACAGCAACGCTAATGGATTGTTTATCTTCCCCGTTTGTCATACTCTATCCACCTGAGTACCTGCAAGCGCTCAGTCTATTATTTATTTATTGATTTATTTGACAAGACATGATTTTCGTGGTGCAGGAGACAAAAGGGGACGTTATGAGTCACCTGACTAGGCCTCTAGCACCACACTTCAAATGTCTCACACTAATGCCAGAGACAAACTGCTTTACCGTCATAATTATGTACCTCATGTTCGCAAGTGGTTCTCGTAATATCTCACACCATGCGCTCTGATATCAGCGAATTTCATGCTGACAGACAGAGCACTCACACTTACGTGTTAAACACTTATGAGGCTATAGCGAACGATTCTATTGGCGTGGTGTGTACACATTTGTGCGTGAATATATCCGTGCTTGTGCCCACATACCAACAAACCACGGTTCCTCGCCGACATCCGCCCAGTGCTATCCAGCCTCTCGCCACCTTCCCTACAGACCTTATGCAAAATCTGCAGCCATTTCGCGGCCATCGTGTGCATCTGCGCCATGTTGAATGCTAAGCGCGCTCCGCATGCGCGAGCACGGAGCGTAAGTATACCAACGTGTAGTGGCTGATAGTAAAGGCTATGCCGACATATTTTCATGTGCCATGTTGCTCAGACTGAGGAAATTGGGGTTCTGAAAAAAGGTCTCCAGGAAACAGATACACGTTATTACATTACATTACAAACAGCAGGTCGATGCGTTGCTCCGGTTACTTCTTACGACTAACGCCGTGTTTGCTTTCGCCGTTCTTAATGGATGTGGTATTTGACAGCATCGGCGCTCATCAGGGGACACTTTTTCGTGCCATGCCGGACCAAGAAATTTTTGGCGACGTGTGCTTGCAGGCACAGGCAAACTGGCTTCGTGCACGAGCTTCAAAGCTGCATCACGGCTACTCACGCATGCCTGTGATCCTGTTGAAGTCGTTAATTTGTTTATTACGTTGCGATACCATCTAATCATTAGAGAGGTAGCTTGTGCGCGTCATGGATTGTTAGCGAACGGACTGATTACGCTGGAGCGTGTTGTTTGAAGTTTGTTTTCGATTGTGGAGATTAACGATGTGCGTATTATGGGATGCTTTGCGCGCGTGTCGCTTCACTATGCCTATTCTCCAAGCATTTCATGTGCTACCGCGGTTAAATTCTGAGGGTGGCTCGGGTGTTCTGACCACCCCCTTTCATTTTTTTTAATGTGTACCTCAAGAAGAGGGCATCCTGCAGAAAAATCCCGGTATCCACCCATGTGTGCTATGAAATGTTAGCAGATGCTTGAAGTGTGTGGAACTTTTCGTATGAAACTGAAAAAAAAATCACGCTATATCCACAAAGTGAATGATGTTGGAGGAGCTTGCTCGGAGATGATCGGGTAACCCGCGAATCCTCCGTACACATCTCCTACCATAATATATAGACGTGACAACGTTGTTATATACACATTACATGCGGCGCTCGGGCCGCGAGCCCCAGCTGCTGCTCGTTGCGAGCCCGCCGCGCTGCTGTGCGGTGTTCATGCGGCCGAGCGGTAACGAAGTTTTCACTGCCTGAGCTCCCGGCGAAGAGGAAGGAAGCGCACGTGCTGAGTGGTGTGCGTCGCCTTGAGCGGCGCCGACGCTCGTTGCGAGCCGACCGCGCTGCATTGCGGTGTCCATTTGGCCGAGCGGTAACGAAGAGCGTTTCACTGCGTGAGCTCCCGGCGAAGAGAAAGGAGGCGCACGTGCTGAGAGGTGTTGTGCGTCGCCTTGAGCGGCGCCGCCATTTAGTGAGCATTCCTGAAATCACCGGAAAGTCGGCGCAATGAGCGGAGAAGTGTACACGCCACCGCCATCGCCGCCATCGCCGCCGCCGCCGGACAAGGCGCGAGCTTAAGAAGCTTGCCGAACAAGCTCCTAAAATGTTGTTCCAGGAAATGGGTTACATTCTACCATGGGTGTACTCTCGTTGGATTTTTTTTTATTGCATGAGTTCGCCCTACGGCATCAATACATATTATACAAAACTGTGTAGCTGCGTTTCCGCCATATAACCCAGGAGGGACCTATGGTTCGGACCGTATATCCATCGCTGCAAGTCAGGCGGCCTGGTGTGCTGGAGTCCCGCACGCCGCAGATGGCGTCGGCGAGCCGCTTGAAGCCCAGGACATGTCCATAGGAGGTGGTTCAGGTCAGCTTCCCGCACCGGCGCAGGACAAAATGGGCAGCACTGAGGTGGTTTCGCAAGCGTTCAGGCAACGACGAAGAACTATCTTGTAGCAACAGCTTGAAATTGCACGGATCCAGTAGGGCCCGAAAGTGTAATGTGAACGCGAATATTATTGGCGTGTCGTGTTATTTACGGCCACATGTTGCAGGATATCGCATAAAATACCAGCTAATCTACACCAATTCACGTGTGTGAGATGCGCATCTTTTATATTTTAATCGTACAGTAATTCTACACATAACTTACGTCGGTGACTACAGCAGCGAAATATTCTTATTAAAAATTAAAAAAAGAGGACAACGTTTTATTGATAATGAGATGCGTAATACATGAGGACGTAGGCTGTCCCTTTTGAAACACTCTTTGAAATGAGTCAACATCAGTTTCTTATTTCCGTCATCGCTGCGCCTAGCCGTTTCGCGGGCGAAAGCTTCTTCCCAACCATCCCACACCGCACGCAGGATATTCAGATAGCTAACAAAGCTTTATTAGCGACACTAAATCAGAGATAGAAAATTTACAATCTAGCGCATAGCTTCATTCTCGACGATGGCAGGCCTACAGGTGACTCGGGGACAATCTTGTACATTCGTTCTCGTTGAGAAGCAGTTGTTTACACGTAATAACTGTCAACGCAGTGACTAGGAAATTCCGGTAACGTGTACAGGTCCTCACAAAATCGTCTGACATTTTTATGCCCAGACTGGTTACTATCACAGCAGGCACAAGCAATAAATTATAGTAGGTTATGTTCAGATAAGAACGTCGGTGCATGTCCGCCGACCCCCTGTAATTTCGCCGAAAAAAATATATTTTCTTTTCCGAGTCCCCAGGACCACAAAAACCACTTTTGGTTTCACGAGAAAAAATTTCACCTTCTTTAAAAAAATTCACAAGTTTCCACTCATCCGCCACCGCCTCTTTTCGAATTTCGCGAAAATGGGATTTCGATGAGACGCTACAAAAACACTATTGTAGCTGTAGGTCCGAAAAATGTTCTCCACATACTACGGATAGTTTGCGTTGAGAAAAAATTATTACTTTGCAGTTTTGATGTTGTTCTGTTAAGAAAAAAAATCGCGAAATCGACACAAAGCTCAATAATGCTCACATTTAAGATTTTTTTCCTCCGCAATCATAACCGCCAGACTTCCCAAAATTTTTAAAAACATTGCCATATGTTTGGTGAACAAGTGTGCTGAACGAAATACCTGAGAGTGACTTAAAACGTTAACCAGAAATGTTCAACTGAGGACATGTCTCCTCAAAATGCAATATTTTGAAGATCATTTAAAAAAAAACACCATCTTCGATTTTCTTTAAACTCCCCAGAAATAAAGCCAAGCACGTGTTCTAACTTAATCTGTAAAAACATGTTGCATTATTTTTGTGAGGTCGGAACTACGAAGCACGAAAAGTGGCCAAATTCACGTATAGTGAGTAACCACAACATTGAGCGAGCATGGAGCAATAGTTGCCATTATCGTTATTTTTAGGTCCTGAATGTCATCTGTTGTGCTCGAGGGACAACAGCTTGACAGATAAAACCAAAGAGTTGCCTTAAAATGCAAATTTGTTCATTTGCGTGCGTGCACGCGTCGCAGTTTTGGTCCTGGCGTAAGGACTAACCGCAAGATTTCTAGAAATGTAGTCAAGTCGAGCTCTCGGAAGGAACTGTTTATTTACCCCTATTGCATGCACAGGGAGTCATAGTCACAAGTCATAGTCAGACAAGTTAGACAGTCACAAACGTCACTGAAGCACTTGTGCGTATCTTGCTCCTGGTGAAGCAACTTTGTGCACACAACCCGTTTCGGCCTCAAGGAGGAGAACTTCGTGAGCTCGATCTCTGTGTCAGGGTGAGCCGCTGTAGACGAAATGTTTCCCGAATGGACCTGGTCATCAGCCGTTTTGAAACGTACACTTTTTGTCCTTTAGAACTAATTGCAATGAAATCTTTCTTGTTTGGGCTTTGTTGGGTGGAGTCGAGCTCATCGTCAGTATAGTATTTCATTGCTGCCTGTATGTTTTCTGGCTTCAGCTTCGATCTGGTGCAGAGGTTCGGATTTGACCACACCCGGGTGTCTGTAATTTCTGTATTTCCGAATGAGGTGCCGAGTTGCGGATGGAATCATTTCTTGAATCTCTTGATGAGAAAGGTTCACAGGGAGCAATGTCAGGGAGGCGGCAGCATTCATAATATGATTCGCAGGTATCGAATGTGTGCTTTAGGTTGCGCAGCCACTCGCGACACGTGTTGCAGGTTTCAGCTGAAGGACAAGGTTCCTCTGTAGTGCCGTACGCTACTGTAAGGACAGCAGAAATTGTCCTAGAGATAGCGCCCTCGATCTCCGCTTCCTTACGCTTGGCGTAAGACACTCGGCATTGTGCTTTCACTTTCGCCGGAATTTTCAGGGTTGTCACGTCGGTTGTCTTAACGAGTACGTTTAGCTCGTCGACAGGAATTTGTTCGGGAACAAAATTTGCGTCAGACTGAGATGCATCTGGAGACTCTACGGCGATCTGTTTCAAGCCGTTGAAACAGCTCTGGCACAAAATGTCGGTTTCTCTGATGGATGAGGCTTTTTCTGGCATGCGCTTCCTTAGTAAGGAGACATTCAAATCTTTCACACATCGAGAGTTCCGCTTGTAGGCAATCTTCTTCGTATGCCTCTTTGGGTAGTCAGCGCAAAACGCTCGCTCTGAGCTCTACAACGTGGCCATCAATACCAGGGGGAGTGTAATACGCGCGCGCGTACTCACGTTCGTTCACCAGCAGAGGACTGCCGGGTTGTCGACGACGAACGGAAGTGAAAGCCGACGTTCTCTTATTACTTCGGCCTTTCTTAAGCGAGTTGAGCTGTTTCTTGTTTATGTTCTTTCTTTCTTTTTTTTTTTTAGGGAGTGGGTGAGCGCAGTGGTGCTGCAGAAGCGCCGCTTGTGCCGACACGCACCGTTATCACATTACCGATGTGCCATGGGAAGCGATAAATACCCAGCGGTGGATCCTCTCCAGCCACCTCCTTTATGAGGCGTACGCAGGCTCACATGCGCGAAAAATTTTGAAAGCGATTCCTGCGAAGAGTGCGTCTCATTATCGCGGCATGCTCAGAGGCTGGGACCCGTGTAGAAGATTTGTGATTTGCGTTAAAAAATGTAGTAATAATTTCCTCTTCAAAACTAACTGTTCCTGTTTTATTCCTGACAATCAGTCAATCCACAGAAGACATTCGCAACCTAAAAATAACGATAATGGCAACTATTGCTCCATGCTCGCTCAATGTTGTGGTTACTCACTATACGTGAATTTGGCCACTTTTCGTGCTTCGTAGTTCCGACCTCACAAAAATAATGCAACATGTTTTTACAGATTAAATTAGAACACGTGCTTGGCTTTATTTCTGGAGAGTTTAAAGAAAATCGAAGATGGTGTTTTTTTTTTAAATGATCTTCAAAATATTGCATTTTGAGAGACATGTCCTCAGTTGAACATTTCTGGTTAACGTTTTAAGTCACTCTCAGGTATTTCGTTCAGCACACTTGTTCACCAAACATATGGCAATGTTTTTAAAAACTTTGGGAAGTCTGGCGGTTATGATTGCGGAGGAAAAAAATCTTAAATGTGAGCATTATTGAGCTTTGTGTCGATTTCGCGATTTTTTTTCTTAACAGAACAACATCAAAACTGCAAAGTAATATTTTTTCTCAACACAAACTATCCGTAGTATGTGGAGAAAATGTTTTGGACCTACAGCTACAATAGTGTTTCTGTAGCGTCTCATCAAAATCCCATTTTCGCGAAATTCGAAAGAGGCGGTGGCGGCTCAGTAGAGAATTGTGAATTTTTTTAAAGAAGGTGAAATTGTTTCTGGCGAAACCAAAAGTGGTTTTGTGGTCCTGGGGACTCGGAAAACGAAATATATTTTTTTCGGCGAAATTAAAAGGGGTCGGCGGACATGCACCGACGTTCTTATTGAACACACCCAGTAGCGACAGCACTACGATTCGGGCACAAGCCTTCAACATGGCGCCAAATCAATAGCTTCGTCAAACCTCCGACAGATGGCAGCATTTTTGCAGAAGCTGCATTCCTTCTCGTCATGTGAGAATGGACCGTTAAGGCCCAATACTGTGCAGGTGTCTGGGAGCCGGTGGATAAATGTTGGTGTTGGCAACCTCACCCCTGATAATGTGGCACTTCTAGCTGCTACCGCAGGCGAAGTTGAATTCTTTATCGCGTGAAGTTTAATGCTTTGGAATGGTGCTTTTCGGAGCCTCTCAGGCGCGTAACTGTCTGAAGTAGTTGAAGATTTGCGGACCGAATGTGACGTAATGTGCCAGATATAGTATGCCGCTTACCGTCATTAAAATAATGAATTACATGCGTGCATCTATCATATTTTCCTTCGTATATGTGCTACGTACGTCGCGTTTAACCCTTCCAATTAGGACATGGTTCTATCTCTCTTGCCTCCTATCTGTTCAATATACTGTGGCCTAAGCAATGACTCACACTGCGCCATTCTCTTTGTCGTATGGATAAGAACTTTCGTGTACACCGGCCCCAGTGTTACGATACCAATCCAACACCTCCGAACACTTGCCCACATAACAGGAAGCAAAGTATACAAATAATGCCCCCTACTTACTCGAACGTTACTACAGAAGAGCTCAGGCTGACCAGCTAAATCGGCTAAACCAACAGAACCTTCCGTACCGGCACTTTCGTTTGTTCTGCATTCCGTCCCACCTACCCGGTGTTTCGTCTAAGCTTGCCGCTCAAGCCCGAGCACCCTACCGCATCGTCGACCGTTCATATGCAGTAAGTTGTATGGTCAAGACACTCAAGCGCTTAAATATTCGCAGTCGCGAGATCGGGCCGCAATATTGTGTCGTCACCTTGAGTAACCAGGATGGCTGCTCCTTTCTCGTGAAGCCATTGTAATGATGAAGAGAGCACAAGCAGATCGGCTGTTGCTTCATTCCTGCTGTGAGGAAGACGAATACTGAAGTCTCCGTGTGGCTTCTCTAGGCCCTCTCCACGCTAGCCCCTTCACTGAGAGTAATGTACATAATGACAAAAGAAATAATATTTCGATAGAAATTATATGGACAATCTCCACAAGCGTTTGCTGTCACTGTCACGTTTCGTTTAAAGTCCTAGTCGATAACATCCCCCCGCACATCGCATGTTTCACCCGTGAGTAAAGGTGCGCGAGCGGGGTCGACGAACGTGGTTAAGCCAAGTTTAAGCAGAGATGAAGTGAGCCAGCCCATCTCCGTCGCGCGGAGGGCGTATGCGATAACATGACCTCACGTGCGAGGCCTGCCATCGACTGCTGCTCAAGTAGAAAGATAGCGCCCCGCCCGTCTTGAAGGAACAAGAATGAACGCCGGAAGAGCAAAGGGGGGGGGGGGGGGGTGTCGCTCAAGCAACGACTGTGATCTTTCATTATAAGGGCACGATAGTGATCGCTGGCACAGGCTTTCACGCCAGGCAACTGAGATAGTCTTGTATACCCTTCTATACTCGCGGACAACTTTTCATGGCAATGAAGGCAAAGCTACGGGAGTGGAGCTACAGCACATGTACTCCTCCGCGAAGTAGTCCGGTTTGGCTCGCGTTTCGAAATACGGCAGTGTTCGAATAATAACATTGCATACTATTTGCTACGTCTACTCAGACAGCCATTTGTGTCCCACCAAACTCCTCACAAATGGACAATACTTTCTGATGCGAAATCCGCATTTCATTCTTGCTCAAGAGGACGGTATTACATATTAGCATACGAAATCATACATGCATTTGATCTCAATCAACGAAATGGTCACACAATTACCTTCCAATGGATATCTGCACACTGTGGATTGGCAGGCAACGAGCTAGCTGATGCTGCAGCAAAAGCCGCTGTGGATAACGGCGCCGTTCACGTACAAATTCCATACTCGCGAGGTGACGTGAACGCTTTGATGAGATCCCTTATGCGAGAGGGCACAAAAACTTACTGGTCTAACCCAGATCATCGCTACAGGCGTCTGCGGGAAACAGACCCTCGCATGACTTTTCGCCTCCCCGGCTAAAATAAACCGAAGCCACGCCAGTTTGCTACACAGGATTCGACTGGGCTTCGCCTTCACTAGACGCTACGCGCACCTTATCGGCCGTGTGGACAGCCCGCACTGTGAGCACTGCCGCGTAGATGAGACTTTTACACATCTGTTGTGCGACTGCCCTTTATACGTGTCTCAACGGAATGCACTTGCTTCAACGTTGACAGGCATCGGTGTGGCAACGCTAGGTGAGACTGCAATTTTACCGGCAATGTGCGACCAAACGAAGCCAGCAACTGCTATCACGGCTGTGATAGATTTTCTCAAGACTACAGGACTGGACAGCATGCTTTAGCGAAACCATTATGTTACGTGGTTTTGTATTCACGCACAACTTCCTTCTCTCCCCCATCATCACCCCCTCATCACTCTTTTTTTCTCCCCTCTCCCTTATCCCCTGTGCAGAGTAGCAGGCTAGAGCGCACTAGCTCAGGCCGACCTCTCTGCCTTCCAATAAATTATATATATATCTCTCTCTCTCTCTAGGAGTGAAATTTGTCCACGCTCCTTCGGCGAGTCGTCGGAGTAGCTGGAGGGCGACGAGCGCTCACCTAAAGACGGAGTCGCCATTTTGACTGTAAGGTGCGCGTAAAGCGTGCGACGTTTTCACAGTGCAAAAAACGCAAAATGACACTGCATAAAGTAAAGCAAATATGAATATCACCTTGGTGCGTGCTGCGTCGCTTTGTAAATAGCATCAGGTAGAAAATAAAGCAATTTGTCTTTTTTTATAATTTTCACGCGGAAAACACGGACGCAATTGTGGGACTATATTTTTCAGCGGTGGTACACGCCCACTTTGGCTCCGTAGCCTTCCCTTCATTGCCAAGAAAAGTTGTCCGCGAGTATACGTGCTGTGCTCTCAACGCGAAAAGATTGCGCGAAAACATCGTCTTTCCCTGTAGTGGCCGTATTCTCTTACACCAGCGTTTTGTAGAGCTTTGTAGAGTAACCATTGCCATTCACCGTCTCGCCTAGCAGAGCTGAGGTTATCACCACGTGTGCTTGGGAGCGGCTGGGCATTGGCTCTTCCTCGTCTGGCTCCACCCTACCACCTGTACTTCTCCCCCTCTCTCCTCGCCTCCCCCTCTCTCCCCTCCCTTGACTGGATATCGGTTT
>JALIZH010002138.1:0-27126 GCA_030522465.1 Rhipicephalus appendiculatus
TTTAGATGACACTGGCTTCGTGCTTTCTCGGGGGTTTCAGTAGCATGATAAATATAAATAGTTTCATGGCGTGACATGGGTGCGCGGAAAAGATAACTGGTATGATGCGTGACATGCACGCTGCGATTTACATGAGATAGTACTCGTGCTCTGATGGTGAATATCATCATCACTACTTCAATGGTGCGGCTGCTACGTCTATTTGTCTCCCCAAGCATGTTACTCATAGACGCCAGGAAAGCACCTCCTGTGGCTCAAAGAAAGTCTGGCGGTGCTCGATCTGCAAGTAGTTGTGGTCAACAGCGCCACTCTTGGTTTGGACTTAGCGCGCGGAGCGTAAAAGTTGAGATCGTGAAAAATGTGCTGGTGCTCACGGAGTGGGTTTCAAGTGCTTCTGTGGGAAGAGCTCAAACACTTAAATTTTCATTCACGAGATCTCTTAGTTCTTTTTAAAACGTTCATGCAGCAAAGACGTGGCAATATTTATGCAGTACACACGCTGTACAAAGCTGTAAGTCCCTGACCTGTTTTATCGTACCTAATGAAAAAGTCAGTTTCACCGCAAGGGTGAAGCTATGAATGCGATAGCAACAAATTGTAATGTTATGCGAAGTGAGGCTGGAAGCTAACTCTTTTGGATCCGATCTCACGCAGCTCTATAAAACGCTGGTTTAAGAGAATATGGCCGCTCCAGGGACACTCTTCACACCACATTCTCTTCGCGTTGAGAGCGCACCAAGTAGAAGGGTATAGCAGACGCCCGCTGTCGGCTGCCGAGATGGGAGATAACGCGTGCGCCCGCGACGACCGCGCTCGTAATATTGCAGATCGCTCGAGGGAACCCCCCCCCCCCCCTTTCCGCTTGCGTATTTTCACGTGTAGCGCCGCGCCGCTCTGGGAAAACAACGGTCGTGAACGACGGGCGGGGCCGGTCGAACAGTTGGGGGGATCTCATCGCATGCGCCTCGGAGCGACGATGGGCCGGCTCGTTTGTTCTGCGCTTCAGCCGCGTTCATCGCTCCCGCTCACGCGCTATTACCCGCTGGTAGATCGTACGATGCGCAGGGGGCTCTTATCAATTTGGACTTCATACGCGACATGACGGCGGCGGCGACAGCAACGGCGATGGCAAAAACCCGTCGAGACTGTCCAAATAATTGCTATCGCAATAATATTAAAAAAGTCTGGAGTGGATCCTACTCTTTGACGGAGGTGTCTGGTCGTGGTATTCGCATTTTGACACTCATGAGCCACGGCGTATTCCATAAGGTAGCTTTGTTTCGCGCGCTGCTAAAGCCGATCTCGGAGGCCACGTACAAAGAAATACGGGGTTGAGGTGTGCTTTGTCATGTGCCACTACGACACCAGCTGCTCATAGGAAAAGTATCTGCTCTTTCAGTTGACTTATTCAAATACTTCTAATAATCATCGTGAAAGTTAACTGTGTTAACTTTCACGATGATTAATAACTTGACTTGTTTGCAGGGCAAACTTATGTTCCGATACCACATGTATCCAAACTACCTACCTTCAACCACAATCATCCATTGTGTGCCAGTTTGATTTTACAAGCGCATTTTGTGAATATTCTAACAATCGGAAGTGCACGCTCGACCGGAAGTGCTTAGAAGCAAAAGAAGAGTGTCGCTCTTTGCCCGTGACACTTTCTGAATTTCACCTTATCGTGCATAAAGATTGGCATTGCATGATGTGAGCGTGTGCTGAACATGAACAACAGGCCTTTACATGAAAATCATGCTAATGTCATATACTTCATGATTTCTATGACAGATTAGCGTAGCGCATATCGTGGGCACCATGATATACATAACGAGGTATTGCAGCACTCGTGGTGGTTCAATTACTTTTTTTATATTTTGAAGGTGTGGGGCCTCAATATGAGAACGCCACTCTCGGAACACACCGACACAGCAGACGCAGTCGGGCAAACCAAACAACACGTAGATTTATTCACTTGCTTTGAAAACGACGATATCGCCAGCCGAATCAAATACATCACTAGTGATCAAGACGCTAAAACCAACCTTATACAATGTTCCGATACAACACTCAAGCAAACGACATCAAAACAATGTACCGTGAATGCGGCGTCATCGATTTCCGACTCACCGCGAGGGATCCACAGCAAACGACCCGCGGTTGCCGTCTCCTGCAGATCTCCCGCAGGAGACGTCCATCCAAGCGAGCTGCCAAACCCCAAAGCGCTGCTGAATTTCATCGACGAATGAATAGAGTGAACGACCCAACTATCTGGAGTGACAGCAAGGCGCGATAGTGGTGTAGACAGTTTGAAGCACTACGCACAGACGTTCATGATGCAGGCGGACAGAGAAGAACCTGAATGTAAACCGATTATCTTACTCGGCGAAAAGATCAGCTGATTGGAAAAAATTGTCTGGTCACATTCTCTTGCTCGAATTCACGGCTCGGAATTCCGTGGTCAGCAATTTGTACCGTCGTGAATGAGAGACTCCAGCACCGCCAGCTTTAAGCTAGGTGGTTTACCAAGATATTTAGCGGCTATCACAAAACGCTTATAATGGGTGACACCTTAACCATTTTCTAGCGCTACAGTGAAGTAGATTCTTATAACAGAGCAGTCACAGTGGACAAGACATGGGTCTGTATCGAAGCTGAGGGGACGAAAGCACAATCAAAATAGTAGAAGCATTCTGTTTTACAAAAGAGTAAATATGTTGAAGTTAACCTTTCCTACCAATAATTATATGGAACGTAAATGTTGTTCCCGAGGTGATGGGACCTGGCACGGCATGGGACTGGCACGGCAAACAGTGCACCCTCGCACAGCGTGACTCTCTCGAGCACCTACCAACGGCATTTCAAAACAAATGAAGATGAACGTTCTCACCAGGCATCGCCCTTCTTCATGAAAATGCGTAGCCGTACAGGCAATCTACGATGACGAAGTTCGATCAGCAGTGTTTTTGACACGAAAGTGTTTTATGCCGGGGTCCATCACGGCTGCGTTGACGTATTTCCGTCACAGATATGACGTTGTTTAAAATATATGCTATCAGATGGCAAAGAACAAATCTCACATCAAAAAGGTCAGTCACCGGGAGTCGAACCTACGACCTCTCGCTCCGCAGCGCGGAGCGAATAGACTCGGCCACGAACCAAACGTTCTTCAAATTGTTCACGGCAAGCTATTTATACACACCATTTACTGTCTATGGTACTCGGAGATCGGCACTTTAGCGTGCTTTTGTTATGACTTTCGTGATAGCACGATTGGCGCGCTGGGCGCGCATTAAAGGTCGTCGCCTCGCGTGTTGCGATACGTGTGTGCCTCGCCAGGGCATGCTCGCTTGGGCGCACGCGCTCATCTCGTGATAGCGGTTTGTACCTCTCCTGCTTTCACCGCCGTTGAAGTTGGAGAGAGCACGAAGGTCACTCTGCTCGCGGTAGCAGCCGCGTTTGCGAAAGATTCGCGCCGCTCAAACAAGGCAGTAACAACTGTGACGGTTGTTAGTTGGTGCTCGCCCGTGGACTTAGGTTCAGGTGCACGTTAAAGGACCTGAAGTGGTCTAAATTTCCGCAGTTCTCGACTACCTCGTCTCTCATAGTCATATCACGCTTCTTGACCGAGAAATCGCCGATAATATTTCAAATGCGAAGCATTTCTTAGCGAACTTCGGCGACTTTGAGCGTATCTATAGCTATCTATCTATCAAGCCGCCTACGACTTTGTGCTCTCCTGGCTGTATCGTCAATGGGATTTATACCAAATTTGGTATATCATAACATGACCGCATGACGAACACAAATGGCTGGTCATATCATGAAAATCATGACTAACCTGTCATGAAAAGTTTGATTTACATGCCACGCTCATAAGGCGCTCGCGGCCGTTTCGTTAGCTTCATGTACACCAAATTTGGGATTGAGTGACGTGACTGTATGACAACATAAATGACAGGTGGTAATATGCAAATAATGATGTGCATGTCGTGATCAACATGATTTACATGCCAGGCTCATGGCGCGCTCGCGGCCGTTTCGTTAGCTTGAGGTACACCAAATTCGGTATTGAGTGACATGACTGTATGACGAACACAAATGACAAGTGGTAATATGGAAATCATGACATGTCATGAGCGATATGACATGCATTCCATGCTCATGGCGCGCTCGCGGCCGTTTCGTTGGCTTGATATACACCAAATTTTGTATTGAGTGACATGACTGTATAACGAACATAAGTGGCAGATGGTAACATGAAAATCTTGGCATGCATGTCATCTACAACGTTATTTACATGTCACGCTCATGGTGCGCTTGCGTCCAGTTCGCTAGCTTGATATACACCAAAATTGGTATTGCGCGACGTGACTGTATGACGAACATAAATGACAGGTCCTAACATGTAAAACATGACATGCAAATTATATATAGCATGATTTGCTCCTTCCTGGCTGCTTCGCATTACAACGATTCCCACAGTGCGTGGGATCTGCCGGCTTTGTTTCTTCGCGCTCGTCCAGTGTATACTTGCGCGTCCGTTTCGTGCACCCTTCTCTTTGAGCAGCGCGCTTTAAATTCCAAGCCTTGACAGCTAGATCGCGCTCGTCTGGTGCATGTTGTTTTCACGTGTTCTTTCTTCTTGAAGAGCACGCTGTGCGTTTCGAGCTGTTTGCCGTTCTTCGGGTGGCATTAAATTTGTCACTATAAAGACATCTCACTTTCGCGTTATACTGATTACTATGACAGAGGGATCAGCCATGTTTTTTTGTGAGAAGTACTCAATAACACAATACTTTCCGCACTAAGCTATCTTTACGTGCCATCTCTCTCAGATGAAGCGCTGGCTAGTTGGGAAGGAGTTTAACGCCGACAGTGAGCTGCCAACCGGCGAACAGAACTGGTGGAAAGAACATGCACCTGCCTTCAAGGAGGATACAGGAAAGTTGATGCCACAGTGCAACAAATATATCAATTGAAGCGTCGATTATGTAGAAAAGTAGCGGGTATGCATACCTAGATGTTCCTAATGAAGCAGCTTTAATTTTGCAGTGGTTACATTTCGCGACCTATCAAAAATAAAAAAAAATACCCTCGTACTAGATTAACACAAGTGTTACTTAGAGTTTAAAAGCATCTGTAAATTTGCAGCTGACTTGTTGAGGCATTTAAGTGTATAGAAGTTGTGCGACAAATGCAAGTCTAATACTTTCATTTCAAATCTCATGCAGAATGTAACACGCACTTTCCATTTTGTAGGCGCTTTGCGCAAACCTCTCATTTAAGTCTTCCCATGGCGTACATGTGCTAACATTGTTCAAAGGGCGTCAACTGCTGTCTCAAAATGACAATAATTAAAAAGCAGAGTCTCCAGAGTAATATTTCACAAGACCTTTCTACTGAGTACTACATCTTGGTGTATGACGCTATTAAGTAGAAACCGATACAGTATAAGAAAAATAAGCATGCTATCTATATATAAATATACCTCTGCTGTATTATAACACGTGACCTTGTTATGTGTCATTGAGTGTTGCTTTTATGCCGAGTTGAAATGTTTTTTTTTGTAGTTCAGAAATGACCCTTAATACAGAACTTTTAAATAACACGATATTTAAGACAAAAAAGTTCATTTACCTAAGACGGGGGTTTTTGCTGCTTCTATTTTACAACTAAACGAGAGTAACGCGTGCTAAAATGAAAAAGAACAATAATGTTTGATAACACGTGTAGGTTGCACATGTGATCAGCATTCACTCATCAGCATTCACCCAGAAGGAAATTGTTTTTGCAACAGATTAGTTCAATACAACCTGTGCAACCGTAATTAGTGATATTTAAGAGGAATGCCTTGTAAAAACTATAGTTTATTGATCAGAATTACTATACAGCAAAACAACTGTTTTAGGTATATTTCTTCGAAAATCACAACTCATTATCTTTTGACTACAGCAGTTTGTAGGACTGATGTAACTTTACTGAAACTTGCTCGCGTTATATTCAGTTTACATCGTTGGCAATAAAAATAGTCACCTCCTGTTATTGTTTAGCTTATCTTGATGTTACAAGTACTCTTATGTACAATTAAAGTAGTGATTCAATATTCATTTTCAAATGCACCCACAAAAGTGCAGATACATAATGGTATCAATTCAATCCTCACCTTGTCGCTCTGCAGGTCAAGGCCATGTGCGAGTCGGAAAGAATAAAAAAAACAAAAATTAAATATGTTGCAAGTGTAGGCAGTAACTGTGAACTGTACATTGCTGATATATTTTCAGCTGTTGCATCAGGTCAGAAAAGTGCCAACAATAACGTTCGCTTTTTATTTCGACCTTTCTTTCTGTTCTTTGGTACCAACCTTCACACACCTAGCTGTTGCATTTGCGATGTATATCCCGCATACCACATAGACGCTGGAAAAACCTAAATCACTGCATAAAATGACTGGCACTGCAGTGCCAGTCATTTATGCATTTCAGGGGCCCCCTGAAACATTCTAAGGGTCATAACAACGCAACTCATGTTTGCTCCATAACCTCTGTTAATACTGCACCGTAACGCTTAGCATGTTGGTACCCTTCGTTGCAATGATATATATCTGTTGATGTATGCTTATATTTGGTTTACATATAGCATGAAAAAGCGGCTTTTCAAACCCTTCAAACATATGAGAAATGGGTTGTTTAATCTCCTTCTACTGTTACACTGACGCCAACAAACCCTCTAATGTGCATTGTTTTGAGGTCACAAACATCATATGGTAGTGCAGTGTAGGCTCTGTAATTTTCTGTTTCCCTTATATACGTATCGCTTCCCATGTATTGTCCACGGCAATAGCCTTTGTCAGATAACACCTCGCTTTCCCTTTAAAAAGCAACCATCGGCAAAATTTTATTCCTGAAAGCTCTCGTTCATAACGACTCTTTGCGAGTTCACGTACAATGGTAACAGTCAAAGGATGAAAGAAAAGGGACAATTTTATGAAAATATATATACAGAGTAAAACTCTTTTGAATTTGGCTACGCAGTATTTCAGTTTGTAAACTTGTGGACCATTTGACATTTTTTTCAAGCGTCCATAACATCACGAACGCTACATAACAGTAGTATGACGTGTAGTTTCCCTCCTGTATAATAGGAGCACCACCGTTAATGACCAGAATAGACTTTATTTGACATGGTAAACTTTACATGTTCTCTATATCGCCGTGTATATGTATAAGTTGAACCTAAATAAGAATCAATATCTGATTATTGTCATAGCTATATTCCAAACGGGCAAGATACACATCTGTGTTAAATCCAGAGTTCATATGCGACGCCTCACGGCGTCACTCCATTATATGTACGATGTGTCAAATGAAATACTAAAAAATGCTGAAATCAGATGACAACTTCAAGCGTTCATGTTACATCTTAAATATACTCCCTTCTAATCATTGAGATAACATCTGCACGTGTATTTGAATTATTTCATTGCTATTTCAATAAACACATTCGCTACGAAGATAGGTTTTGTACTACATATCATTAAAAAGAAAACGACTCTTGTGTACTTTTGAAAAACTGGTCGTATTTTTCTTTACATAAAATGTGCATGCGTTGTGGCTAATATTCCTTCATAATTTGAGCATGACGTCTGGATATCTTTTGAACTTGCTGACGCACATATGTCATCGTTTTTTCTATGAAATTTACCTTCTAGCACCTTATCATGATAGTACTTTCTTGCCAGAACAAACAATGAATACACAATTGCTTCTACAACAGAACGAACAAATCTGAGTACCCCGCCATTTCTCGATGCCAACAAACTTGATACATGTCAAAAACGTTTTCTTGATACTTTCTCTAACATTCTGATCTAATGAGCTGTGCAAACTGAAGGCATGTGTCTCAAAAGCCTTTAGCCAGTCTCTGAAACCACATAGAAGCCATGCAAATCAAATGACGTAAGTGCCATGTCACTGCTTACCGAATGGCATGGCTGAAGTCGCCGCACGGAGCAAGAAAAAAGCGAGAATAGAAGCCAGGTAATCTCATTGTCAGCTGATTATTCTAAGCATTGAACGAAAATATTGGTGCACATCCTTCAAGTGCTATTTTTCGGAGAGAACCTACTTGGCGTTATGCAAAAAAAGACAGACTTATTTAGGTATTCACTTCGGAGCGACAAAAGTTCTGCACAAGAAATCTCCATTTAATTTCTTTTGAACGCCCTCCTATGCATATTTGCATTTGAGTGGGCATGGTCCCTAAAAAATGATGGCAGCTTCGCATTAGTGGCGCCAATCCTAAAAGAAGGATAGAGTTGTGCGGCCTTTCTTTTTATTTTTTATCTTTATTTTACTCTTTTCCTTCACTTCTGTTTCTTGTATATCTTGTGGTGTAGGTGTTTACCGTTATTTACTTATTCTATCTGCATGTGTTCCTTTCTCATTCTGTCTATATTATATCTTCCCACTCTCTCTCTCTCTCTCTCTATGGATTCGTCTTTCTTGCTATGTTTTTTTCTGTTTCTGTATTTGTGTGTTGGTCTCTATTTCTCCCTTTCTCTTTCAGCAATGCCCTGTTCTATCTCCTATTTGTGTATGTCTCTTTCATTGTCTTTCTCTATGTCTGTCCATGCCTTTCTACCTTCTTTATGTCATTATTTCAATTATTTCCCTTTTCTCTCAATTTCTTTCCAGTTCTTTCTTTCTCTTTCCCATTGTTCTCCTTTTTCTTTTTTTTTGTACCTCTTGATCTCTTCCCCATATTCGTTTTCCTTTAATGCTCGCACCTCCGCACTCGGTAGTGGAGCATGCCCAATTTTCGTGGCATGTAGCCACGGGATGTTTTTAATCCCGTAGGATAGACTACAGCCGGCTCAAACAGCTCGGCTGTTGAAATCCTTCGCTACACAATACCCAGCCTATGAAACTGTTATATTAAAATGCACAATTAAATCATTTAATGGCCTCTTCCGAAGAGCTTGAGGGACGTATGCGGTTTCTATGTCGAATCTTCTCGTAGTAGGTGCCTGCTTGATTTGGTTGCCTTTTAAGACGAAATTAAGAAATTTGCAGGTGTGTATACATATCCGGAGTTTCATGTGTCCAAAATTCTCAAATATAAGATAAATGCGATATCTGGTGCCTTCACACTTACTTATTGTGTAGCTGCGGCCATCTTAACGTTGCTAAAAATACTGCTTAAGACAGTAAGTAGGAAAGATAAATTACGTTTTTCATTATTGGAATTTCACAGTTATGTATAATGGCAGAATTTTTGTCCTTCATGCCAAGACCTCTGTGTAGCACTAACATTTAAAAAAACCGGTCCCTACTAACAACTGTGAAGTATTTCAATTCACCAAAATTCAGGGGAGAAACCGAAACCAAAACGCGCAAGAGGGCAACAGCCACTTTCTCCTAATACCTCCAGAATGATTGAGCGTTCCTGTATAAACATCAACCGACTTCGTTGTGGGGGGCATTCCATTCAACAGAAACATCATTCGTTGTGTGTGCTTATTCACCTTTAAATTTGGTTGAATTTCATCCCGCCACAATAATTACAAGAGACCAATTATTTATCTCACTAAACCGCGATGGGTTTTTCGCATTAAGAGCTTAAATTCTCGTATTGGACGTAAACACCTAACTCCACTAAATATAGTGTTAATTTCATAATTACTATGCCCAATGATCTACACTAAATAAAAAAGTTCGTTATTTTTACTTTCGTTTTACTGTGCAAAATAATGTTTTAAGCATGTTAAGATTCCTGTGGCTTCACAAAAAGTAATTTTTAAGGGCTACAACAAATGTCGCATTTCCCTGATTTTGTAGAATCTTGGACACATTTATTGAAACAACTGGTATGTGCGGATATGTAATATCACCTCACTGCCAAACTAAATGAAAGGGTTCTAGACTAGTCATGCTGTCCGAAGACAGCTTTTATTTTGCAATCCCTGAATATTTGCTTTATAACCACAGAAAATGTCAAATAAACTATTTATGTCTGCTAAATATGTTCGCGAATAACTTTAGTATACCTCTAATTACCTTATCGAAAACTGGTCAAACTTTGTTTCGAGTCAAACCAATGCTTCATATATCATGACCAATGAAGCCAGTTTTTCAGTTGATACAATTGCACTCTATAAATATTGTCAATTCATAATTCACTAATAACGCAAGTGAATCAATGTAACTTACGAGCTGCTCCCGCTGACACCCGTGAAGGAGTGAAAGAGATGAAACGCAAATTCACATCAGTCATTGTGAAAACACCATCGCAAAAATCGATACACTTTCTCCAAATGGTAGCTTCTTACAGGGCGTGACCAACTAAAGTGGAATACATTTATTGTAAATTTGAAGACAAAGGCAATGCCTGCTTCTTATTTGGTGAGCGTATCGTGTATTCCTATTATTGTAAGTGTTCGCTTAGTGTGCGTGCGGTAATGGTGTTCAATGGACACTATCTGCTTCCTCTTAATGGTTATTGTTTAGATAAGAAAGTTCCCAAATCAAAGTTCCACGTGCTATTTCTACTGAGTACAAGAACTTTGTGTATGTACCTGTAAAGCTGCTACAAATCAAGTATCAGAAAACTTAATATCCTGTGTGTGCGTTCCATACTGTCCCTGTACACGTTGGCTATCAAGCAGTTCATATAGCCTCATAATCATAAGTAAAATATAGTTCATTTTTCATTGTGACACCGCTTTTGATATCTAACATTCTAGATGACTTCATTTCTTCTTGATGGCATATTCACTGCTTGTGTTTTATAACTTTACAGTGTACATACGAAAAAGAGAAAAATATAGTTTGGTACCACGCGTATGTTTTACATGCGATCAATATGAAGGCGCAAGGACACAGTTTCTTCAACAAATTATATAGGAATAACCTGTGAATTTTTTTGTTCAATACATATATGAAGAATGCCATAGGTAACATTACACTATGCCGATCACAAGTACCACTAAGCCAAAAAAGATTGTTTATACAGGTGTGAAAATTAACTACAGCGAGTTGGAAGAGGTACATTGTAGAAACTTGGTTGTGTTAAAGCCAGTTTAGATTACTGGCAATGAGATTGCTCGTGTATGTGCTTTAATTTTTTGTTCATCTAGAGGTTTTAACCATTGTACTGCACTATTAAAGTTGCGATTCTGCATTCCCTTTCGAATTCCGCCCCCCCCCCCCCCCACACACACACACCTATAAACAAAAAGAAAGTATTGGTATGAAATGAACGCTCACCTTGTCCCTCTGTAGGTCAGGCCCATGTGCGGAGTGGAGAGAATGCAATCACAAAAAAAAGTTACCCTCTTGAAAATTTCTGCGACTAACTGAACAATACACTTCGGTTATACTTTTCGTGTTGTATTCAATTTTGCATATACAATTATTAGGTAAATACCATTTCTCATCATTTTCTCATAAATTTTATTGTGGATCAAGACTGCAAGTGGCCTAGCATTAAGAATTATATAAAACCAACACTGCCCATTTCGCGTTCTCCTAAGACGCCTAGGAGACTACGGCATATGGCAGCGCACACCAGGTAAACAACGATCACGCACACAGAGGGACGACACAAGCGCTGAAGTTCAACTGGTGTGCGCTGCCATATGCCGTGTTGAGTTACCAACTAGTCCGTTAATACGTTTTAAGACTAGGAGACAAAATACATCATGTTCTTTTCTTTCTTCTCAGCCAGTTGTATTGATACACCCCCCATTCCCGAAAAGCTTTCTGCTGCTCAAGTGGTTTTGCAGAGCATCGGGGATGGCCCCACCTTTGACCAAGTGAGCGAGGTCATCATGCAGCGTAGCGTTGTGTGGTGTTACAGGGGCGTTATGATTACGTCACAAAATCTGGCCGCCAGTTGCTTCATCGTAATCTATCGCATCACTCGTGCTGCTGCCCACGGTGATGTTCACTTTTCGAGTTTGATAAGGCCTTTAAGGGTTTCGCCTTACCGACTTTTTGTGTAATAATTGACGCATGAAGGACGTGCAGAGCAGCATACATTTAAAGAAATATACATTTCGAATTACTCACCAAAATTCTAATAATAATACTATCTGGGGTTTTACGTCCCAAAACCACCGCATGATTATGGGAGACGCCGTAGTGGAGGGCTCCGGAAATTTCGACCATCTGGTGTTCTTTAACGTGCACTGACATCGCACAGTACACGGGCCTCTACCATTTCGCCTCCATCGAAATGCGACCGCCGCGGCCGGGATCGAACCCGCGACCTTCGGGTCAGCAGCCGAGCACCGTAGCCACTGTTCCACCGAGGTGGACTGACCAAAATTCTAGTCATATATTATAACAGTTGTTAGGTTTCTACATTCCAAAATCGCGATATGATTAGAAGAGATGCCATGGTGACGCACTGCGCATATTTCGACTTTCTGGAGTTCCTAGAGACACCTACACCTAGGCACACGGGCCTCCATACTTTCGCCTCCATTAAGAGTCGCTGCTGCGGCCAAGATTACATCCAGAACCTGCGGGTCAGAAGTCAAGCATGATATCCACTAGACCAATAAGGAGGGGAAGGCTAACCAAAGAAAGGCCAATTTGATATGATATGATTCCTGTCTATGGCGCAGAATTTAAAAGCAAATATTAAAATTCTTTTAGAAACTTTGTTGCAGCATTTTCCTCAGCCGGTGAAGCTGGTAATCACCCCCTTATTGGCAATGCGCACCTATGGGTATGGTATGAGAAACTTTATGGGTAATTACAGAAAAATACAGGTAAGCCAAGGGTCTATTGTTCATCATTTTGCGTTTTGTCTAGTGGCTTAGTTGTAATACTACCTGACTATTCACATTACATAATTCGTTCGAGGATCTATTTCTTAATGCTTCTTTGAAAATATTTTTCAGGTTGCTTGGAGAAATATATTTGTGACCGCTTCCCTGGGGACCACGGAGCAACTATACCGACGTGCACCAATGAGCGTTTTTCTGCAGAAGCTGCCCGCCCATGAGTACGCAGCACATACAGGAAAAACTCAGGTGTCCTACCATTGTGCAGCAATTAATGTGATGGCAACAACTTCGGTTGTTCTACGAAGTAAGGCTAACCACTAGGACATGGTTAAGACATATTCACTTTCGAGACACTTGCTTTGGGGCCAGGGTTCCAAATCCGAGCACGAGGAATACGTTTCTTTTTTCATTTTAATTCATTATGCTCTTCCGCACAACATAAAGGGCGCAATGTGTTCCATTGTAATCCTCGAATACGCACTCCTCTTACAACAATCGCCTAGAGGGCATTAGGAGAGAAGTGCTTTCCGCACGAGTACCGACATACGGACAAAACGCTTAGCATATACGTAGAGCTTCGCTGTAACAAAACTTCAATCAAAACAATGACAAATGAAAGCTCACGTTGATGCTATGTATGAAGTCAGTGCAGTCGAAGAACAACACAATGTATTTTACGTTACGTCAGGGTATACATTTCCACGCTATCCGGCGCAAATATATCTCTTTGTTTAACTGAATGAATATTTCTGGAAGGTTTTATCGGGACAGTGATGCATAATTCATGACCAACGATAAACGCATACGCAATTTCTTTTATGGTGAGAACAACACTCAGCTTTCATTACGTCCGGGATTTCTGGCATCGGTTCTGAATTGCGCTGTCGATAAACATTCGCGTTTCGATGTGACTTTCCCAATATTGAGTGATTTTGCGCTGCACACATTTAGTCGATGCATTTCCAAAAAAAAATGTTAGGTGGTATGCAGAGACACACAGACACAAAATGCCCTCAGAGTACTCACCCGCTCCGGCACCTGGAACACGGGGATGGTCAAAAGATAGAAAACACAAGTCATATCGTTTTTTCCTAAGTGCTGTTGACATTGAATTGTAGGACTGAACATATTGGTACAGTTCGTTTTAATACTATTGTGATTGATGCATGTATAAGCCTTATTTACATAAATCCGCAAGAAAAGATTAGTCAAGCACTTGAAACATATTACAAATTGTTTGTGTAATACTATAAACTGTAGATGGAATCGTATGAGTTGTCTTCAATTTTTGCCTGCGTGCCTGCCACCTCCCATTTGATTGACATGAAAAAACGCTGCAATGTACATCGTCTCGAGTTGTTAACATATGTCACACACATATAGTGCTTGTTCATGTTTTTTCCATGTTTTCCTTAGATACGTACTGCTAATCATGTAATGCATTCGGCGATGTTTCCATCTGCCAGATGGAAGCCGAGTTTCTCTTAAAAGCAGGCATACGCCGATCTTTTTATTCCTCAAGCCAAAATTCACAACAGCCTTCCAGTCAGTTCACGTACCCTGTCAACGAGCAAAGGAAGAAGGAAAAGGCAGGCCTCCATAAAAATATATCATTTCAAAACTGGCTTCCAATTCATGAAAAACATTTTATGTTGCCGAACCAGAGCGCAGTATTTCTGCGTTATTTTTTTGCAATCATCTTAAGATCAGAAAGCCTACACTACACAAGATTGATATCAATTGGTATCCTGATTATGTAGATATATAAAAGGAATCCTAAAATCATAACCAAAGTTGCCCTCTAAGCGGGGGGAAAACTAAGTCGTCATTTTGTGCGGATACGAGACCTGTTCTTAGGTTAAATAAAATAAAGCAAAAAAATTCCCCATCTCCCGCTAAAGGCAACAATGCGTGGATGCGAAGCAGCTGGGAGATAATTAGCTTGAGCGGGAGGAACGTCGCCACTCTCATTTCACGGCAGCGGTCCGGGCGCTCATCGCGGCGCTGCACTGGAGAGAGAATGAGGCGCGCGCGCTTCGTTATTTTCATACTGCGGAACTACCGTGGCGCCCCCCAGCTGTCACACCACCTGTCGTGCGCGCCGCTCCATATAGGATTCCTAGAGGAAAGGACGGGGGGGGACCGTAGGAGAGGAGAGAGGGGGGGAGGGGACGTGCATGCGCTGTGGGGGTGTGGGACGCGGGAGCCGCTCCGTAGAGTAGAGGATTCCTAGAGGAGAGAGGGGAGAGGACGCGCATGCGCTGTGGGACGCGGGCGCCGCTCTGTAGACTAGAAGAAGGGGGGTGAGCGTAGGAGAGGATAGGGGAGGGGGGCGTGCATGCGCTGTGGGGGGTGTGGGACGCTCCGTAGAGTAGAGTATTCCTAGAGGAGAGAAAGGGCGTGAGCGTAGGAGAGAGAGGGGGAGGGGGACGCGCATGCGCTATGGTGGTATGGGACGCGGGAAGAAGGGACGGACTAAGCCCCCTCCAAACACATGCAAGCAAGATTAACGAATGGGGTCAACCTGGGCGACAGACACCACCTGCCTAGCCAATGCTAAGCTGCCTCTCTGTGCTCTCGGCCATGACTCTGATGACTGTGATAGGGATTGACGGCCTTCATATTACTACAGTGTTCTGGTTCGCATAATGGGTGCTTCCCTACTTCATGAAAGTGGCCGGACGCGGGACGCGGGACGCGGGACGGTGGACGGGCGACGCGGGGCGCGGGACGCGGGAGGGACGGACAGAGCCCCGAGCATAAGATGCTTCGCATCTAATACAAGCGTACATTTTAGATGCGAAGCATCTTATGCTCGGGGGTATGTCCGTCCCTCCCGCGTCTGTCCCGCGTCCCGTGTCTGGCCACTTTCATGAAGTAGGGAAAGCACCCACTATGCGAACCAGCACTGTATATAGTACAATATAAGGCCGTCAACCACCACTACAGTCACCAGAGTCAGCACAGAGAGGCTGCTTAGCAATAGCTAGGCAGGTGGTGTGTGTGTCGCCCAGGTTCACTTCATTCCTCGATCTTGCTTAGTCCGTCGCTCCTTCCCACACCTCCACAGCGCATGCGCGTCTCCTCCCCCTCTCTCTCCGCTCCTACACTCACACCCTTTCTCTCCTCTAGGAATAGTCTACTCTACGGAGCGGCGCCCGCGTCCCGCGTCCTACACCCCCACAGCGCATGCGCGTCCCCTCCCTCTCTCTCCTCTCCTACGCTCACCCCCTTTCTCTACTCTAGGAATCTTCTACTCTACGGAGCGGCGCCCGCGTCCCACAGCGCATGCGCGTCCTCTCCCCCTCTCTCCTACGCTCACCCCTTTTCTCTACTCTAGGAATCCTTTACTCTACGGAGCGGCTCCCGCGTCCCACAGCGCATACGCGTCCCCGCTTTTTCTCCTCTAGAAATCCTCTACGGAGCGGCGCGCGACAGGTGGTGCGACAGCTGTGTACTCCGCTGGGGGGCACCACGGTAGTTCCGCCGTATAAAAATGACTGAGCGCGCCTCTTTCTCCTGTGCACCGCGATGAGCGCCCGGGCCCCGGCCGTGAAACGAGAGCCGCGACGTTTCTCCCCGCTCAGGCTAACCATCTCCCCGCTACTTCGCATCCACACATGGTACCCTTTAGCGGGAGATGGGGAAGTTTTTTTTATTTACTGATTACAGGTGGCAGTATTTCTGCTCACCAAATTATCACTTAACGTTTCGTAATATCATTCTTGGGGTTTAACGTCCCGAAATCACGATATGGTAATGAGAGATGCCGTAGTGGACGGCTTCGGAAATTTTCAGCCCCCCAGGGTTCTTTAACGTGCACCTAAATAAAGGTACACAGGCCTCGAGCAAGAGCGGCCGCCGCGGCCGGGATTCGCTCCCGCAACCTGCGGACAGTGTTGCCAATTAATTTCTGGAAAATACCCTACACCGGTTCAAAATTACCCTACTTTACCCTACACATCCTTTTTTTATTACTGTAAGTTTCACACTACAACTCAAAATAGCGGCGTGTAACAATGATAACGTACAGACTTATACACTGTACTACGTGCAGACGTATGGAGATGCTGGCGTCGGTAGCGAATTCAGTGGTTTGAAAATTAGTTTCGAAGAGAGATTAAAGTGCATGAAAGACAGCAGATAGGAGGAAAAAGCGTTACGGTATTTGTATGGGAAGAGCATCGACTCAAAGTTGGAAAACAATGGAAGACTCATTAGCAGTTACATGACTGGCAGTACAAGCGACATGAGAACAAGGAGCGTTAAGCAATATGTCATAGATGCAGAAGAAAAAAGTTCTGTAGGGTAAAGTAAGGATGGAAGCGTTGGAAGGAAAACTGTCTGAGCCACTACAGAAAGGGTAAAAATGAAGTAAGCGAGGACACATTCTGTGATAGGGTGGTCGGGTTGTCCTGGAACGCGTAGTTATAAATCGAGATAAAGTAAAGAAAAGAAAAAATATCTTCTTTGCTGTACATGCCTGCGGATGGTAAAAAAACATGTTTTAATTGAATATATGTTTTAAACGAATGTGTGAAAACATGTTTTAATTGAATGTGGGAACATACACTCGGTTGTATGTTAGGGCGCTAACCTATATGAAGCCTTAGGCTTTAGGGAGAGCACTGGAAAGGTAAGCGAGTCGGCGATCGAAAAAGCTAAAAAAGCGACTGCAGGATCTGTAGCGCAAAACTAGGCTTACAGCTAGAAAAAAATAGAAAAGCAGGAAAATAAAGCGCCGGAAGTTGGGCTGTGTATTGATAAGGTTGTTTTATGAGAAGAGAGCATTAATTCAGCTGTAAAACATCAGGCCGTAATAATAATAATAATAAAGAGCACAGCATCTCCGTATATTGGCAATGATATTTACATATGTTTCTAGTACTCGTTGTCGGCGCTCCGCCTTCAGAACTGCTGAAATCTCAAACGAGTCTTATGTATGTTCGTATTGCATGAATGTCACATTCCAGGGTTAAGAGTGTTCGGCAGAATTTCTAATTATTCGATTAATCAAGTAAATGCGGTAATGGTAAAGTACCGTTTCCTAAAAGTTGCGTGTTCACTAGGTTGGTTTATGTTGTCTATTCGAGATATGTTATCCTATTCGAGATGTTCTGTTTAAATATGGTGCACTATGTTGAACGAAGCTTGATCTGGTTCATTCGATTTTTAAATCGCACTGAAAACAATTTCATGAAAGATATTTTGTGAGGAAAACAATGAATTTCGAAACGTTCTTTGTAACGCCATTTGAGAGCACAACTAGGGTGGCAACAGTACCCACAAAAAACATGCGCAGTTACTCTTGCTAACCCGAAAGAGACGGTTTCACTACTCCTAATTCTAGTTGAGCGCCTAGGCACCAGGACTGTTTCTAGATGCTCAGAAGCTGTCGTCAATATGTTGATTCACATTTTATTGATCTTGAATTTACTCGATTCAGTTTAGTTTTAGGTCCGCAGTTATTTCATAATTCACTTGGGGCACTGATATTCACTTCTAGACGATCATAGGTTAAGCGCGGCACTGAAGTGACGAAGACGGGACAGGGAGAACACACACTTGCTAAGCTCACTTCTAGACATTTTGCGTACCTTTATAACATTAAGATTTCCTCTAGAAGCTTTCTGCATATCACCGTTGCTGTCCTCCTTATGGTATAGTTCTGGACCATATAAGCCCAGGACATGCGACACCGGATTCTATTTCACTCACGAGCCATATAAGGTTTTTACTTCAACAGTGCGTCGAGCTATGGTAAACTAATGAGCGTAGCTTTCCTTGCACTACCTTCAGTTCTTGTCCCAATGTCGTATGCTGCTTGGACGCTCGCATCACAGCCAACATAATCGTCAGTAGCCATATTTGTTGATACATCTAGCTGTTCGGCATACATATGAATGGGGACGTTTTGATGACATGCTTGAACGCGTGAGCACTGCGCAATATATTATTGTATGCAGATCCTACACGGCCGCACTAAAGGTTACATAATTATTATCTTCCCCTCCACCTTATTACAGCTGTTTATTTAACCTCCTTGGTCATCATGCAGGCGAACTTTGAGTCGTACAACACGCTTTTATGAATACTACATTTAAATATATTTATGATGAACAACGAACATGTATCTGCATAAATGGCTTCATAAAGTGGAAGCGACACACCTGCATTAGAACTAGGGTTACTATATCACTACTCAAAACGTCAGTTCATCGGTATAGCTAAGTCTACTCAAATCGAATTTTACTAAATATTGCCACGAGCGTTTCTTTTACTGCATTCGGTTTCCGCCCACAAAGACTATCAACAGTACTCGGCGCAGACCGCGCCTTAGTGTTCCTGAAGCTTCTCCGTTGTAGTAGATCGTTTTGTTAAGATTGCACGCAAGACGCTAACACTCAAGATTATTCCAGAGCGTGCGCGACGACTAGTGATAAGGCTCGAATATTCGACGCGTGAGTTATAAAAGCCGGCGCGATCCAACGATGTTTAGTTGATCGACGGCCGACGCTCTGTTCGCCGCTATCAGTGCAGTGTGTATTACTGTAATCTGGCTTTCTGTTTACCGGCCACAAGTTCGGCCTAATAAACAGTTTCATTTTGAACCCACCGAGATCTGCCTTCGTCGACGTCACGACCACGTGACATCTGGTGGAGGTGCTGCCTCTTTCATGTACCGGACGCCCCCGTCAAGCCGTGAACCGAGCCCACGTCGCGACGAAGCCACCGACACCACCAGTGACGGTCGAGCCAGCCGCAGGCTGAAAGGACTACCCCCGCAGCACGGGCTACTGCCGGACAAGCCGAAAGCTACGGCAGCGAAGACGAAAGGCACGATGACCACCGCTGTGTCCCCTGCAACCGTCGTGATGCAGCCACCCAGAGAGCCACCGACATTTCACGCATCGCCTAGCGAAGACCCCGAAACATGGCTAGAGACTTACGAACGAGTCGCGACCTTTAACAACTGGGACTCCGAGGAAAAACTCCGCCGCGCCTACTTCTACTTAGAAGACGCCGCGAGGACGTGGTTCGAAAACCGCGAAACCACGCTACAAACCTGGGATCTCTTTCGGACGACGTTCCTAAGTACCTTCACGAGCGTCGTCCGCAAGGAACGTGCCGCAACTATCCTGGAAACACGTGTGCAGCTTCCCAATGAAAATATTGCCATCTACACGGAGGAGATGACGCGCTTGTTTCGCCACGCCGACCCCAACATGACTGAAGAGAAGAAAGTGCGCTTCCTTATGAGGGGTGTTAAGCAAGAACTCTTTGCCGGATTGATCAGGAACCCGCCGAAGACGGTCGCAGAATTCGCGTCCGAAGCCTCGACAATCGAGAAGACGCTCGAGATGCGCACACGGCAATACAACCGCAGCTTCTCGGCTTCAAGCTACGCCGACGTCCAAGCACTAGGAACCGTCGACCTGCGTGAGACGATCCGAGCTATCGTGCAAGAGGAGCTGCGAAAAATTCTACCTTCAGCGCAGCCTCAAGTGGATTCCATCGCTGACGTCGTACGCCAAGAGATCCAGCAATCACTGGGCGTTCCGCAGCCTCCAGAGCCGCAGCTGCAAGCCATGAGCTATGCTGCTGCAGCCCGCCGTCACGCTCCTCCTCCACGTCCACGCCAAGACGCCGGATCGCCGCAGTACCGTCACCAGACATCGCCGCCACCGCCACCGACGCCATACCACCCACCGACGCTATACCGCCCTCCTGCCGGCCAGCGCATCGCCCCGAGGAAGACTGATGTTTGGCGCGCCCCTGATCACCGTCCCCTCTGCTACCACTGCGGCGAGGCCGGCCATACCTACCGCCGTTGCCAGTACCGACAGATGGGCCTACGCGGTTTCGCCGTCAACGCGCCTCGTCCACAGCGGGGTGAACGACCGCACGACATCGCCGACTACCTCGCAGGAGCTCAGTGGACGCCCCGACGACCTTCCCGCTCACCGTCGCCCGGCCGCTACATGTCACCGCACCGCCGGCAGTACACTGGCCCAAACCGGGGCCGATCTCCTAGCCCTTACCCGGAAAACTAAGGGCAGCAACCGATGGAGGTGCGGTTGCTGTACGACGAACTACCGAAGATCCTCCGCCGCCGACGACGACGCCGCGACGAGACCCCAGGAACCCGCCGCAACCCGAACGAAGCCCTGACGTCGAAACTTTGCGGCCTGCAGAAGACCTGAAGAGGCAACATCGAAGCAGCGGTACAAACCGTCGTAGCCGTGACCCGACGCCGCGACCCACCCGCAACGCCAGGCGACGAACTAGCGACCTCGACGTTCTCATCGACGGCCACAGCGTCACAGCTCTCGTCGACACCGGAGCCGACTATTCCGTCATCAGTGGGACGTTCGCCGCGAAGTTGAAAAAAGTAAGGACTTCTTGGGAAGGCCCTGAAATCAGGACCGCTGGGGGTCATCTAATAACGCCGGCCGGTGTCTGCACCGCAAGAGTCACCGTCAATAACCAGACTTATCCCGCCAGCTTTCTAATTCTGCAGCACTGCTCCAGGGATGTGATACTGGGGATGGACTTCCTAAGTCAACACGGCGCCGTCATCGACCTGAGGTCTGAGTCGATAACACTGACTTCAGAAAAAGCGTTGCCGCCCCACACGTCGCCGGAGAATCATGCCTTGAATGTAATAGAAGAGCAGATCACCGTTCCGCCTCTTTCCAGCGTCGTCATTTCCGTCGGAACCGAAATACCCGCTAACCTTGAAGGCGTCGTCGAGGGCGATCAGCACCTGCTTGTGAATCGTCAGATTTGCGTCGCAAGAGGCATCGCCGAGTTGCGCGACGGCAAAGCAAACGTACTGCTGACAAACTTCAGCCACGAATATAGGCACCTCAACATTGGTACGACGGTCGCCTACATCGAGAAATTCGTGGACACCAGCAATGCTTTCGCCCTCTCCGATACTGCCGAACATTCTTCGACGAATCGAGGTCCCGAAACAGATTTCGACGTCAACCCCAGCCTCCCAAAGCAGAAGCAAGAACAGCTCAAAAATCTGCTCCTGCAATTCAAGGACTGCTTCTCAACGTCGTCAAGAATTCGACAGACCCCAGTCGCCAAACATCGTATCATAACTGAAGAAAGTGCCCGACCAGTCCGTCAGAGCCCGTATCGAATTTCGACGCGAGAACGCGAAGCCGTAAAGAAGCAAGTCGACGAAATGCTACGCGACGACATAATCCAGCCGTCCAAGAGTCCCTGGGCGTCTCCCGTGGTGTTGGTGAAGAAGAAGGACGGGACGCTACGTTTCTGCGTCGACTATCGTCGCCTGAACAAGATCACGAAGAAGGACGTGTACCCCCCCTCCCACGGATAGACGACGCCCCTGGATCGACTCCACAACGCGAAGTACTTTTCGTCGATGGACCTGAAGACGGGCTACTGGCAAATCGAAGTCGACGAGAGAGACCGAGAAAAGACTGCCTTTATAACACCAGACGGCCTGTTCGAGTTTAAGGTCATGCCTTTTGGTCTTTGCTCGGCCCCCGCGACCTTCCAACGCGTTATGGATACTGTACTGGCTGGCTTGAAGTGGCAGACTTGCCTTGTGTACTTGGACGACGTCGTTGTGTTTTCCTCGAACTTCGACGAACACCTGCGGCGCCTTGAAGCTGTACTTGAGGCAATCAAGACCTCCGGACTCACTCTCAAGCCAGAGAAGTGCCGCTTCGCGTACGAAGAACTTTTGTTCTTGGGCCACGTGATAAGCAAATCCGGAGTACGCCCCGACCCGCAAAAGACAATCGCCATCGCTGCTTTCCCGCCACCCACCGACAAGAAGGCCGTGCGTCGATTTCTCGGCTTGTGTGCCTATTACAGGCGGTTCGTTAAAAACTTCGCCCGCATCGCCGAGCCTCTCACTAACCTCACCAGGACCGACGTCGAGTTCAAGTGGGAAACGCCGCAGGAGGAAGCATTTCCAGAACTAAAACGACGCCTGCAAACGCCCTCCGTTACTTGCGCATTTCGACGAACACGCCGAAACAGAAGTGCACACCGACGCGAGCAGCGTAGGACTCGGCGCCGTCCTTGTGCAGAGGACGGACGGACTGGAAAGGGTTATCAGTTATGCTAGCCGGTCGCTATCAAAGGCAGAGGCCAACTACTCCACAACAGAAAAGGAGTGCCTTGCCATCATCTGGGCTACATCAAAGTTTCGCCCCTACCTTTACGGCAGGCCCTTCAAAGTTGGTTGAGCGACCACCACGCCTTGTGTTGGCTAGCTAGCTTGAAGGACCCTTCTGGTCGCCTCGCACGGTGGAGCCTGAGACTTCAAGAATTCGACATTACCGTCGTTTACAAGTCCGGAAGAAAACACTCTGACGCCGACTGCCTGTCTCGTGCCCCCGTCGACCCACCGCCGCTGGACGACCAGAATGATGACGGCTTCCTCGGAACCATAAGTGCCGACGACTTCGCCGAGCGACAGCGCGCGCCGATCCGGAACTCAAGGGCCTTATGGAATACCTCGAGGGCAAAGCCACCGTGGCTCCAAAGGTATTCAGACGAGGACTGGAGTCGTTTTTTCATGCGCAATGGTGTTCTCCTAAAGAAAAACTTCTCGCCACTTCGGGCCGACTCCTCCTCGTAGTACCTTCGGCATTACGACCAGAAGTTCTGCATGCTTTGCATGACGACCCCACGGCTGGACACCTTGGATTTTCCCGCACGCTGGCAAGGATACAAGAAAAGTACTATTGGCCTCGCCTCACTGCCGACGTCACCCACTACGTGAGGACTTGCCGAGATTGTCAGCGGCGGAAGACACCCACCGACTAGGCCAGCCGGACTTCTGCAACCCATCGAGCCACCTCGCCGGCCGTTCCAGCAAATCGGCATGGACTTACCGGGGCCGTTCCCGACGTCGAATTCCCGGAAACAAGTGGATCGTCGTAGCTACTGACTACCTCACCCGCTACGCCGAGACAAGGGCCCCTGCCCAAGGGCAGTGCCGCCGAGGGTAGCAAAGTTCTTCGTCGAGAACATCGTACTGCGTCATGGCGCCCCAGAGGTCCTCATTACCGACAGAGGTACGGCCTTTACCGCGGACCCTAACTCAGGCGATCCTAAGGTACAGCCAAACAAGTCACCGCCGGACCACCGCCTACCACCCACAGACCAACGGCCTGACCGAGCGTCTAAATAAGACCATCGCCGACATGCTGGCCATGTACGTCGACGTCGAACACAAGACGTGGGACGCCATCCCCTTCCGTACGTGACCTTCGCATACAACACGGCCGTGCAAGAAACGACGCAGATGACGCCATACAAGTTGGTCTACGGACGGAGCCCGGCAACGACGCTCGACGCCATGTTACCGAACGTCACCGATGAGGAAAACACCGACGTGACCGCCTACCTACAGCGCGCCGAAGAAGCACGACAGCTCGCCCGCCTGCGGATCAAGAACCAGCAGACGACTGACAGCCGCCGCTACAATCTTCGACGACGGTTCGTGGAATACCAGCCCGGTGACCGCGTTTGGGTGTGGACGCCGATACGACGACGCGGTCTCAGCGAAAAACTTCTGCGACGATACTTCCGGACCGTATAGGGTGCTTCGACGTCTCGGCACACTCGACTACGAGGTTGTCCCCGACGGCATTTCGAACTCTCAACGGCGCCGCGCGCGACCTGAAGTCGTCCATGTCGTGCGCATCAAGCCGTTTTACGCG
Organism: Rhipicephalus appendiculatus; assembly: GCA_030522465.1. Lineage (NCBI taxonomy): Eukaryota > Metazoa > Arthropoda > Arachnida > Ixodida > Ixodidae > Rhipicephalus > Rhipicephalus appendiculatus. Next base: position 24,514 of record JALIZH010002138.1, read on the forward strand.
CGGTAGTGAACCTGAGGACTGTCCTTCTTTTTTTCTTTCATTGGACTTTTCTTGCTTATTGAACTTTCTTGATTTATTGTCGTTATTTATTGTTGCATGTATTTTTCATATGTGTTCTGTTCTAAGCATCGGGACGATGCCTTTTCAGAAGGGGGGCATTGCCACGAGCGCTTTTACTGCATTCGGTTTCCGCCCACAAAGACTATCAACAGTACTCGGCGCAGACCGCGCCTTAGTGTTCCTGAAGCTTCTCCGTTGTAGTAGATCGTTTTGTTAAGATTGCACGCAAGACGCTAACACTCAAGATTATTCCAGAGCGTGCGCGACGACTAGTGATAAGGCTCGAATATTCGACGCGTGAGTTATAAAAGCCGGCGCGATCCAACGATGTTTAGTTGATCGACGGCCGACCCCGCTCTGTTCGCCGCTATCAGTGCAGTGTGTATTACTGTAATCTGGCTTTCTGTTTACCGGCCACAAGTTCGGCCTAATAAACAGTTTCATTTTGAACCCACCGAGATCTGCCTTCGTCGACGTCACGACCACGTGACAATATGGAAATTCAAAAATGTACCAATAAATGTAACGCCCCTAGAAATACCATCAAACGATTATTGATGTGTTACCTGTGCCTACGTTGCCAATATTTTAATTGCTTTTTCACTACAGCAGTACATTGCATGGAAGATACGTTTTACTCTGTGATTATGACAAATCGACTGTTATATTGCCTTGCTCGAGAAACACTGTTTGATCAACTGCAATAAAATGTTTCTGATGCAAAAATGAAACACATGCGTTTTAATAGGTAGAAAATTTTGCATAGAGTAAAACACCTATGAAGAAAATTAATCTTTTTATTGATACTTCCTTAACTTTCTGCAATACTGAGCTACACGAATTTAGAGACATATGTAAAGGCAAGATGTTTCAAATCAGTCACTCAAAACAGAGAAGCGATTGAAATCTCTATGACGTAAGGAACGCGTCACAACTCACCCATTGCAGTGGCTGTAATTGGCGCAGGATGAAAAAATATGCAAGCAAAATAATCCATGTAAAGTCGTTTTTACCAGCATATTGTAAAAAAATTGTATATAGCACATATCGTTGCTGTTTCTTTCAACGCTTTTTATTTTTAAACTTTTTGTGCGTGCTTGCAGTCGTTTTCTAGTAGGAAGCAAACAAATATATTTTAAGTACTACAGGAACAATAAAATTCGTGGTGTGATTTTTTGTTAAAATCCAAATTGTCAACGTTTATCCTCGGGGCCAAGCATACACACATTAAAGCGATAAGAACTACTGAATTGTACTATGTCTCAAAGTATTTGCTTTGATGTACTTATATTTTACGCATTCCATACACGAGTGCCTTTTGCGGTGTGCATTTGATTCTAACGGTCAGCGAAACTGCCTTTTCTGCTGAGTAAACATTAACAAGTACACGTCATTCAGTTCTTATCACTTTTCATTTACAACAGCACAAGAAAGAAGGAAAATTTAATGAAATCTATATTTTCTATTTTAAACCACTGTATTGGAAAATGTGAAAGTTTATGAACATCAAAGTTGTGGGAGCCAACGCTTTGACCAGTGGTCTTGTCTTCAGGGCTGTAACTACACGCCATACAACTGTCGTACAAATGGCAGAGCACGCGACTGGACAAAGTCGCAGCCTCGGATTTGAGATGGCCACGAGTCGAAACTTTGGCTCCAGCGACATCACGTGCTAACGAGTTTTCCATCTCTTCGAGCTTGCATCTTCTCCTGAACTTCTGCCTTATTGATTTGATTCTGAGAATAGGAAACATTTATATCTTATATCCTTGCGCGCGTCCGAAGATTGCATGCACTGCAACCAGGGTTGCCCTTGGGTGGACATGAAAAGGCGCCAGAACACACGCCAAAAGTAGCCAAAGTAGCCATGTCTTTGATATTATCGCCCAATTTCCAGCCAAATAGAACACAAGCGGCATTATCAACAGAGTCTTTAGTATTGATGAGTAAATAAAACCATTTTGAATAAGTAAAACCACAAGTTTAAAAAAGAGCCATGGCGCAGACTGGAAATTTTCGTCGCCAACGGGGTCCAAAAGGAGCCAATTTGGCGCAAAGTAAGCCCCCCAATAGGCAGCCCTGACTGCAACGCACATTGAAATTCAAAACACGTTTTCAATATCTGTATAGCCACCGCTTTATTCTATTATATGGCTGTTTCATTCATCTAATGATCTCTCAATACTTATGCAACATAACATAATATGCATTAGAACGCAACTGCATTTTATTAGAACCTGCGCGTTAAAATATTTCTGCCACGAGCTGTAGACCTTACCAATCGTGAGTTATTAGAAACTCTTAACCAACATTTTGCGTCAGAAGGAAGTTTATTATTTGCGCGAGTTCTCACTAAAAGGGACAACACAGCGCTAAATTCTGACAGGACACACAAGATCAAGAAGGCACAACATACGCGCTTTTGTTGTTCCGTCTTCATCTTGTGTGTCCTGTCAGAAAATTTTGCGCTCTTTTTTAGGGGCGAAGCTCCTTACGCCGTGGGTCAGTCTCTCCTCCGTCCTAGCCATCTCGTCTAGTTTGTGAAGCGATTAC
>JALIZH010002140.1:0-34202 GCA_030522465.1 Rhipicephalus appendiculatus
GATTATTCAATCAAATACGCGCGTACTTATCGAACGACATTACAGTCGACATAAAGCTTCTGTGCACGTCAACCAACGGAAAGAGCGAGAAACGGCTCTTGTACTCGGCAGTAACAGCTGATAATCCGCCCCAGATCCTTGTAATTTTTGTATATTTTGTTTTCCATGTTATGAATTCTGAACGAAAGCTGGCGCTGTTGGCCATAGCCGCATGTCATGTGTGGCTGGCAGCAGTTTTAATCTCATGAAGACGCAAGGTTTAGTTGGGAAAGACAATCGCGTCTGTGTTCAGAATTCGACCCGTGAAGCGAAACGGCTTGTTTTGTTTTCATCAGTTTGTTTACGGTGTAGTCAGCGCTGTGAGACGTTGCGTAGTGGTAGAGCTAGTACTCGCCTGGTAATCGGGAGGTGGCGAGGTCGAATTCTGCTGGTGAAGTCTTTTTTTTTTTTTTTTTTTTTTTTTTTTTTTTTTTGTAAGACAGTTTTTTTTTAATTTTTTTTACGAATGTCTCGAGTGTCTACGTTACTCCAATTAGCCTGTGCCATAAACTAATTTTTGGCGACGAGTTAGAAGTTGGCGCTGTTCCTTGCTTCGAAGGTGCCGCTGTTGGCGTTTTCGGAATGAAACGTTCACAATCACAAAACCATACTTTTGTCATCACTGAAAGTTATTCTACTAACTTGACGCAATAAACTTGCATCTGTGGCGTCTACACTCAAAGGCGTATGGTTACGAGACAGTTATATTACTTTGAGGCGTCGCGGTGGTCACATGTAGGCGCTACATTGTATACTTCGTCCGCTAAGGACGGAGTACCAGACCCCATTCACGCCGCATCGGCACGAGAGTTGCATAGATTGGGAACTCCGTCTGAGTAGCAGAGCGTTCGCAGCCCTCTTTTTACTCTTCCTTCAAGGAAAGAGTACGTTCGGCGGCTAACTCTGCGCTACTCCCCCACGGAGTTAAAGAATTCTGGCGAGAGTAATGCAGTTGCCCTGCTCTTCAAGTACTCCCTCTACTTCTGTGAGTGTATAGGGTATTTGTACGCAGGAGTTTCGAGCTGTGTCCATTATTGTAGGAAGGATTTTGAATAGCAGGCAGCACCGGGTCGTGGTTCGGTTCCCTGAAGAGCGTCTTCACTTCTTCCGGGAGCATTGTAGACGTCTTGAAGTGTCAGCGCTCTAGATTCCGAAGACGTGTTTTCTATTCACCTCCGAACAAACATGAGAACTGCATCCAGCCATGTAGTGCGTTGCCAATTCCCTGTGCTGGACTGCTTCCCCCGCATCGCAAACATTTCATGGCGTGTGATATGCATTTGTTCTCGAAGTGTCTCAGCATATCTTCTATGGCGCCCTCGTACTCACATCCGTGAATTTCGTTCCAGCAGTAAACCTTCACCGAAAAAACAAACAAAACAAGTAGAATGCCGTTATTAGACAGTTATAGTATAGCGTTAGCGTGATAGCGGGAGTTAAGGGAATAGCGTTACCGTGCCGTAAACGTTCGTTTCGGACAGCACGTTATAGTTTAGCGGGATAGCGTTTACGTACCCAAGCTGGCACGGTGGCGTCATCTAGCGGAGGGTGAATGCATTAAAAAGAGTGAAAAGGAAAAAAAACTGAGAATTCTCGCCTGTATCCCCGCGCGCAGCAATATTAGTACTTTTATGTAGTAATAATAAAAGTAAATAAGTATGAACCACGCACCAAAAGCGCGAATTTTTATGTTGCAGATTTGCTTACACCGATCTTATAGTTAGGCCTAGGGACGTTCGAAATGGGAATAGATCTCAAAAACTAGGCTAAGTTATCCGTAATACTCGGTCGTCGAAGCTACCTCAAGGCAAGCGAAGCCATTTTGCACAGTCGTTAGCTACGAAAGAAGTGGATCCGTCCCCACCAAGGCTAAATTCAGTTCGAAGCGGGCGTCCAAATCCGCCGCCATGTTTTACGTACACTACGTAGACCACGCAAACACAGTAACGCTAAATCTGAAAAATAGCGCGCGTGCGGTACACGCTACGGGTCTTTTAGCGTACAGCGCATGCGCACTTCGATCCCGCTATTCCGCTAAGCCCGCTACCCCGCTAAGCCCGCTATACTATAACTGTCTATTAACTCTATTGCATCAACTGCGAGAAAGTCACCTGAAAAATTATTTGCTCGGCTGTTGTCATCAAATAGGCGGAGAAGAACATATTCAAAAATTTTCAGATTTATTGTGACTGCTTTAATGAAGACACAGATTTGTGCCAAATATGGCGCCCCATGCAGGTCGGCGAGCGATATTGCTGCCATGGTTGAAAAAGTAAATCTCACTCATCGTGGTCTTCTTAAAACAATGTATGGAATAAAGTAAAGCAATTACTTGCTGTTTTCAGACATAATTGAATACTTCACTTAGTGCATCTGACCGCCTACACCTATCGGCAAGATGGCCGCTAGCACGTTTGCCTGTTCGCACGGTGCCGCCTGGCTATACTTTCCTGCCCGATTTACTTGCCACTGACTTGCGGTTGGGAGCTTTAGTTGCCGAGAAAATCGAAACTAAATATCGACTTGCATTGGTCAGTACTCACATATTTTTTAAGAGCGGACCTCTTTAAGCTTTTCTTTGCGCCATGTAGTGTCAACAGGAATTCGCGTCATCATGAACTGCTACGTATATCCTTAGGCATGCGGGAGGGGGGAGGGGGGCGATGAGGGGACGCAGAGTCAGCCCCCATACATTGACATAATAGGGAGGGGGGGGGCGCTGCGACGAATCTTCGCCTTAGATGTGTGCACGGGCTTCGGGTAGCCCAAAAGCCCGAACCCGGCCCGGCCCGCGGGCCGGGCTCGGGCAGCCCGACGTCTTTTCACCTCGGGCCCGGGCCGGGCTCGGGCTTCCTTGTATATTTATCAGGCTGGGCTCGGGCCTGGTGAAAAGCCCGAATCAAGCAAAAAATATAGATGATGTGCCCGAATTGTTCATTTGTGTGCTTTCTTTTGAGGGTAGAAGTGCACTGGAGGGTAGAAGCTCCAAATCAGAACTTCTTGAGTTTTGGAAAGGGAAAGAAAACAACTATCCGAAACTTGCCAAGCTTGCAAGAAGGATCTTGGTGATTCCAGCTACAAGCGCCAGCAGCGAGCGCAACTTCAGTGCTGCAGGACACATAATGCAGGAACGACGCACTCGACTGAAGCCCCAATCCATAGTCAACCTTTCGTTTCCGCACAATAATTTGTGAATGGTTTTGCACTCAGGCGGTCTCGACATTTATCAACAATTAAAAAAAAAGAAGCTATAGGGAAGGACGGCACGCTTTTTTCTTAATAAATACATTTTCATTTTTCTGTTGCCATGTGCTTTATTGCGTCGTTGATCGAGTCGGGCCGGGCCGGGCCTTGGGTATGACACGCCGGGCCGGGCCTGGGCGGCCCGTCCTCTATACATCATCGGGCCGGGCTGGCCCGCGTCCGGCAAGCATCAGGCCCTGGCCGGGCCGGGCAGCGAAATTGCGGCCCGTGCACATCTCTACTTCGCCTCCCTGGAGGAGAACCCTGCGCACGCCTATGTGTATATCCCATACATGTTCGTCACACACCCGTGTGACGCCGTACCAGTTTTGGTACATATCAAGTTAACGAAACGGGCGCAAGTGCACCAAGACAGTGTCATGTAAATCATGCCGTTCATGACACGCATATCATGATTTTCATGATAGGAACTGCCATTTATGTTCGTCATGCAGTCATGAAATGCCATACCAATCTTGGCGTACATCCCATTAACGAAACTGCCACGAGTGTATGTTGTCGTAGATAGATAGATAGATAGATAGATAGATAGATAGATAGATAGATAGATAGATAGATAGATAGATAGATATAGATAGATAGATAGATAGATAGATAGATAGATAGATAGATAGATAGATAGATAGATAGATAGATAGATAGATAGATAGATAGATAGATAGATAGATAGATAGATAGATACGCTCAAAGTCGCCGAAGTTCGCTAAGAAATGCTTCGCATTTAATAACACGGACCAGAAGAGCGCGCTGCATAATATCCGTCCGTGCCACCTAGAAGCAAGCCGTCTGCTGTCGAGATCATTGCTATGTCCACCCAATCGCCACATCAGTTGTTAGAGCTGATAAATAATATATCGGTTTTACGTCCCAAAACCACGATATGAATATAAAGAACGCCGTAGTGGAGAACTGCGGAAATGTCGACCATCTGATGTTCTTTAACGTGCACTGACATCGCACAGTACATGGGCCTCTAGCATTTCCCCTCCATCGAAACGGGACCTCCGTGGTCGGAATCAACCCCGCGACCTTCGGGTTAGCAGCCGAGCACCGTAACCACTATTTCACCGTGGCAGAAGAAAAACTGTACGAGCTGAAAAACTCATTGGCCTCGATGTTTTGGCACCGCATACTCGAACTCAGCACCTGTAACGTCACCAGATATCGACAATTCGGTTCAAATAGAGCGAACAGGAAAGTAGCCAGAAAGTAGCCAACTATTCAAGACCTTTTTTCAGCGGCCACTCGCCTAAAAAAAAGCAGCCAAATTGGCGCAAAGTAGCCAAACCTGGATACCCCGGGTTAAGGCAATATTCTTGCAATAGTTTGTCTTGAAGACCTTTCTCAACTACTAGTACACTTGGAAAGTAACTAGTTACTAGTAACGCTTTACCGTTAAGTCGTAACATTTTTTTCAGTAACGTGCAACTGTATCACTGTTACTTTTTCTCACAGTAACTGCAACGGGAAATATCGTTACAGTTACTTGCGCTTTCCTAAAAAACACAACGCTCCTTTAAGGCCGACGTAAAACGCTTTCCACTTTTTGGAACTTTCTTCTTTAGCATATCCTCTCCACCTTTCAACTTTCCACAATAGGGATCCACTCGTAGTTTAGGAGAGGAGGTCGCTGAGAAGGTTATCTTCCCTGCCGTAGACCGAGGTCGGAGGTTGGCCTTTAGCGCAACTGCAAGTTTACTTGCAAAATACGTCTCGTAAATTAGTCGTGTTGCAACAGAACAGCTTGGCATTCACGTCAATTTTCATTGTTTTTTTTTCTCTTCATATTATGATATTCTTTTTGCCACTTGTGTTCTTGGTGTGCCGGTGGAGCATTAGAACGCCAAGTTTATAGTCCCAGTGCTGTGGGAAGTTTTTCTTGTTTTTTTTTTTCGTCGGTACGACACATTCATATGGTTCAGATGCATTCCGGGGAAGGCAGCGTTGGTGCTTAGCTCAATGGGTAGGGCACTAACATTCGGAGCGTGAGGGACTAGGTTCGAATCCCAGTGCTGCGGTGTAAGTATTTTTTTTTTTAGTCGGTGCGACGCATGCATATGGTTCAGTTGCATTCCGGTGAAGGCAGCGTTGGTGCTTAGCTCAATGGGTAGCGTGCTGGCATTCGGAGCGTGATGGTCTAGGTTCGAATCCCAGTGCTGCGGTGGAACTTTTTCTTTTTTTTTAGTCGGTGCGACGCATTCATATGGTTCAGGAGCATTCGTGTGAAGGAAGCGTTGATGTTCAGCTCAGTGGGTAGCGCAGTGGTATTCGGAGCTTGAGGGACTAGGTTCGAATCCCAGTGTTGCGGGGACTTTTTTTTTTTCGTCGGTACGACGCATTCATGTGGTTCAGATGGCATTCCGGTGAAGGCAGCGGTGGTGCTTAGCTCAATGGCTAGCATGCTGGCATTCAGAGCGTGATGGTGTAGGTTCGAATCCCAGGGCTGCCATGAAAGTTTTTTTTTTCTTTGTTGAGCCTTATCTTTGGTGATAAGGGTCTCAACTCTTTCGACTGCCTTTGGGCAACTATTGTGGTGAAGTCGACGCATCAGGGGAATCTTAGCTCGGAAGAACGCACAGATGATCCCTCGGTGCGAGGTGTGACGTCAGACGAAAGTTGGGCCCTATCATGGGTGATAAGGGCCTCAACTTTTTCGATTGGTTTTCGATACCTACTATGGTAAAGCCAACGCATCAGGGAAATATTTAGCTCGGAAGAACGCACAGATGGTCCGTCGCTGCATGGTGTGACGTGAGACAAAAGTTGAGCCTTATCATGGGTGATAAAGGCCTCAACTTTTTCGAGTGGTTTTCGATGCCTACTGTGGTGAATCCAACGCATCAGGGGAATCTTTAGCTCGGACGAACGCACAGATGGTCCGTTGCTGCACAGTGTGACGTCAGAAAAAGTTGAGCCTTATCATGGGTGATAAGGGCCTCAACTTTTTCGAGTGATTTTCGATGCTTACTGTCGTGACGCCCATGCACCAGGGGAATCTTTAGCTCGGAATAACCCACAGATGGTACTTCACTGAAAGGTGTGACGTCAGACAAAAGTTGAGCCTTATCATGGGTGATAAGGGCCTCAAATTTTTCGAGTGGTTTTCGATGCTTACTGTGGTGAATCCAACGCACCAGGGGAATGTTTAGCTCGGACGAACGCACAGATGGTCCGTCGCTGCATAGTGTGACGTCAGAAAAAAGTTGAGCCTTATCATGGGTGATAAGGGCCTCAACTTTTTGGGTGGTTTTCAATGCTTACTGTCGTGAAGCCAATGCACCAGGGGAATCTTTAGCTTGGAATAACACACAGATGGTCCTTCGCTGCAAGATGTGACGTCAGACAAAAGTTGAGCCTTATCGTGCGTGACAAGGGCCTCAACTTTCTCGAGTGGTTTTCGATGCCTACTATGGTGAAGCCAACGCATCAGGGAAATATTTAGCTCGGAAGAACGCACAGATGGTCCGTCGCTGCATGGTGTGACGTCAGACAAAAGTTGAGCCTTATCATGGGTGATATGGGCCTCAACGTTTTCGAGTGGTTTTCGATGCTTACTGTGGTGAAGCCAACGCACCAGGGGAATCTTTAGCTCGGAAGAACGTACAGATGATCCCTCGCTGCGAGGTGTGACGTCAGACAAAAGTTGAGCCTTATGATGGGTGATAAGGGCCTCCACTTTTTCGAGTGGTTTTCGATGCCTACTATGGTGAAGCCAACGCATCAGGGAAATCAGGGTACCAATTGCAGCTAGTTTTAAGAAACAAGTAAAAAAATACAACTTTAAGAAGTTACGTTTAAAGAATAAGAACTCAACATCTACATCTGCGATTCGAACCCGGGCCTTTCGAGTGGGAAGCGGGCATTCTACCTCTGCACCACTTTGTTGGAGCCGCCGCGCAACTCTTAAAACGACGACACATTGCAGACTACCGATCGCAGCGCCACAAAGGGATGGAGTCTCTTAGGGCTTCACTCTCTGTACATTGGTGCTGCGGCCGTTCCGAGCACTCTCCTGTTCTTGTACACTCTCACCACAGTAAGCATCGAAAACCACTCGAAAAAGTTGGGTCCCTTATCACCCATGATAAGGCTCAACTTTTGTCTGACGTCACACCTAGCAGCGAGGGATCATGTGCGCTTGTTCCGGCTAAATATTTCCCTGATGCGTTGGCTTAACAACAGTAAGCATAAAAAACCACTCGAAAAAGTTGAGGCCCTTATCACCCATGATAAGGCTCAACTTTTGTCTGACGTCACACCATGCAGCGACAGACCATCTGTGCGTTCTTCCGAGCTAAATATTTCCTGATGCGTTGTCTTCACCATAGTAAGCATCGAAAACCACTCCAAAAAGTTGAGGCCCCTATCACCCATGATAAGGCTCAACTTTTGTCTGACGTCACACCTCTCAGCGAAGGACCATCTGTGTGTTATTCCGAGGTAAAGATTCCCCTGTTGCGTTGGCTTCACCACAGTAAGCATCGAAAACCGCTCGAAAATGTTGAGGCCCTTATCATCCATGATAAGGCTAAACTTTTGTCTGACGTCACTCCTAGCAGCGAGGGATCATGTGTGCTTGTTCCGGCTAAATATTTCCCTGATGCGTTGGCTTAACAACAGTAAGCATCAAAAACCACTCGAAAAAGTTGAGGCCCTTATCACCCATGATAAGGCTCAACTTTTGTCTGACGTCACACCATGCAGCGACAGACCATCTGTGCGTTCTTCCGAGCTAAATATTTTCTGATGCGTTGTCTTCACCATAGTAAGCATCGAAAACCACTCCAAAAAGTTGAGGCCCCTATCACCCATGATAAGGCTCAACTTTTGTCTGACGTCACATCTCGCAGCGAAGGACCATCTGTGTGTTATTCCGAGGTAAAGATTCCCCTGTTGCGTTGGCTTCACCACAGTAAGCATCGAAAACCGCTCGAAAAAGTTGAGGCCCTTATCACCCATGATAAGGCTCAACTTTGTCTGACGTCACACCTCGCAGCGAAGGACCATCTGTGTGTTATGTCGAGGTAAAGATTTTCCTGGTTGGCTTCACCACAGTAAGCATCAAAAACCACTCGAAAAAGTTGAGGCCCTTATCACCCATGATAAGGCTCAACTTTTGTCTGACGTCACACCATGCAGCGACGGACCATCTGTGCGTTCTTCCGAGCTAAATATTTCCTGATGCGTTGTCTTCACCATAGTAAGCATCGAAAACCACTCCAAAAAGTTGAGGCCCCTATCACCCATGATAAGGCTCAACTTTTGTCTGACGTCACACCTCGCAGCGAGGGATCATCTGGGCGTTCTTCCGAGCTAAAGATTTCCCTGATGCGTTGACTTCACCACGATAGTTGCCCAAAGGCAGTCGAAAGAGTTGAGACCCTTATCACCCACGATAAGGCTCAACAAAGAAAAAAAAATACTTTCAACGCAGCACTGGGAATCGAACCTACGGGAATAGTGGCGCTCCGAAGGCAGGCGCCTTAGCCCCTGAGCTAAGCACCAAGGCGTTCTGGACCCGAATGCACCTGAATCATATGAATGCGTCACACCGATGAAAAAAAAGATACTTTTGCCGCAGGACTGGGATTCGAACCTAGTCCCTCACGCTCACAATGTCAGTGCCCTACCCATTGAGCTAAGCACCAACGCTGCCTTCAACGGAATGCATCTGAACCATATGAATACGTCGCACCGACTAAATAAAAAGAAGTACTTACACCACAGCGCTGGGATTCGAACCTAGTCCCTCACGCTCCGAATGCCAGGGCGCTACATATTGAGCTAAGCACCAACACTGCCTTGACCGGAATGCATCTGAACCATATGAATGCGTCGCACCGACTAAATAAAAAGAAGTACTTACACCACAGCGCTGGGATTCGAACCTAGTCCCTCACGCTCCGAATGCCAGGGCGCTACATATTGAGCTAAGCACCAACGCTGCCTTGACCGGAATGCATCTGAACCATATGAATGCGTCGCACCGACTAAAAAAAAAGAAATACTTACACCACAGCACCGGGATTCGAACCCTAGTCCCTCACGCTCCGACTGCCAGGGCGCTACCCATTGAGCTAAGCACCAACGCTGCCTTCACCGGAATGCATCTGAACCATTTGAATGTGTCGCACCGACGAAAAAAAAGAAATACTTAGACCACAGCACTGGGATTCGAACCCAGTCCCTCACGCTCCGACTGCCAGGGCGCTACCCATTGAGCTAAGCACCAACGCTGCCTTCACCGGAATGCATCTGAACCATATGAATGTGTCGCACCGACTAAAAAAAAGAAATACTTACACCACAGCACTGGGATTCGAACCTAGTCCCTCACGCTCCGACTGCCAGGGCGCTACCCATGGAGCTAAGCACCAACGCTCACTTCCCCGGAATGCATCTGAACCATATGAATGTGTCGCACCGACTAAAAAAAAGAAATACTTACACCACAGCACTGGGATTCGAACCTAGTCCCTCACGCTCCGATTGCCAGGGCGCTACCCATTGAGCTAAGCACCAACGCTCACTTCCCCGGAATGCATCTGAACCATATGAATGTGTCGCACCGACGAAAAAAAAAAAGAAATACTTACACCACAGCACTGGGATTCGAACCTAGTCCCTCACGCTCCGACTGCCAGGGCGCTACCCATTGAGCTAAGCACCAACGCTTCCTTCCCCGGAATGCATCTGAACCATATGAATGCGTCGCACCGACTAAAAAAAAAAGAAATACTTACACCACAGCACTGGGATTCGAACCTAGTCCCTCACGCTCCGACTGCCAGGGCGCTACCCATTGAGCTAAGCACCAACGCTCACTTCCCCGGAATGCATCTGAACCATATGAATGTGTCGCACCGACGAAAAAAAAAGAAATACTTACACCACAGCACTGGGATTCGAACCTAGTCCCTCACGCTCCGACTGCCAGGGCGCTACCCATTGAGCTAAGCACCAACGCTTCCTTCCCCGGAATGCATCTGAACCATACGAATGTGTCGCACCGACTAAAAAAAGAAATACTTACGCCACAGCACTGGGATTCGAACCTAGTCCCTCACGCTCCGACTGCCAGTGCCCTATCCATTGAGCTAAGCACCAACGCTGCCTTCACCGGAATGCATCTGAACCATATGAATGCGTCGCACCGACTAAAAAAAAAAGAAAAACTTACACCACAGCACTGGGGTTCGAACCCAGTCCCTCACGCTCCGAATGCCAGGGCGCTACGCATTGAGCTAAGCACCAACACTGCCTTCACCGGAATGCATCTGAACCATATGAATGCGTCGCACCGACCAAAAAAAAAAAAAAAAAATAGAAATACACCACAGCACTGGGATTCGAACCTAGTCCCTCACGCTCCGAATGCCAGGGCGCTACACATTGAGCTAAGCACCAACACTGCCTTGACCGGAATGCATCTGAACCATATGAATGCGTCGTACCGACGAAAAAAAAAAAAATAGAAATACACCACAGCACTGGGATTCGAACCTAGTCCCTCACGCTCCGAATGCCAGGGCGCTACACATTGAGCTAAGCACCAACACTGCCTTCACCGGAATGCATCTGAACCATATGAATGCGTCGCACCGACCAAAAAAAAAAAAAAAAAATAGAAATACACCACAGCACTGGGATTCGAACCTAGTCCCTCACGCTCCGAATGCCAGGGCGCTACACATTGAGCTAAGCACCAACACTGCCTTGACCGGAATGCATCTGAACCATATGAATGTGTCGTACCGACGAAAAAAAAAAAAATAGAAATACACCACAGCACTGGGATTCGAACCTAGTCCCTCACGCTCCGAATGCCAGGGCGCTACACATTGAGCTAAGCACCAACACTGCCTTGACCGGAATGCATCTGAACCATATGAATGTGTCGTACCGACGAAAAAAAAAAAAATAGAAATACACCACAGCACTGGGATTCGAACCTAGTCCCTCACGCTCCGAATGCCAGGGCGCTACACATTGAGCTAAGCACCAACACTGCCTTCACCGGAATGCATCTGAACCATATGAATGCGTCGCACCGACCAAAAAAAAAAAAAAAATAGAAATACACCACAGCACTGGGATTCGAACCTAGTCCCTCACGCTCCGAATGCCAGGGCGCTACACATTGAGCTAAGCACCAACACTGCCTTGACCGGAATGCATCTGAACCATATGAATGCGTCGTACCGACGAAAAAAAAAAAAAATAGAAATACACCACAGCACTGGGATTCGAACCTAGTCCCTCACGCTCCGAATGCCAGGGCGCTACACATTGAGCTAAGCACCAACACTGCCTTCACCGGAATGCATCTGAACCATATGAATGCGTCGCACCGACCAAAAAAAAAAAAAAATAGAAATACACCACAGCACTGGGATTCGAACCTAGTCCCTCACGCTCCGAATGCCAGGGCGCTACACATTGAGCTAAGCACCAACACTGCCTTGACCGGAATGCATCTGAACCATATGAATGCGTCGTACCGACGAAAAAAAAAAAAATAGAAATACACCACAGCACTGGGATTCGAACCTAGTCCCTCACGCTCCGAATGCCAGGGCGCTACACATTGAGCTAAGCACCAACACTGCCTTGACCGGAATGCATCTGAACCATATGAATGTGTCGTACCGACGAAAAAAAAAAAATAGAAATACACCACAGCACTGGGATTCGAACCTAGTCCCTCACGCTCCGAATGCCAGGGCGCTACACATTGAGCTAAGCACCAACACTGCCTTGACCGGAATGCATCTGAACCATATGAATGTGTCGTACCGACGAAAAAAAAAAAAAATAGAAATACACCACAGCACTGGGATTCGAACCTAGTCCCTCACGCTCCGAATGCCAGGGCGCTACACATTGAGCTAAGCACCAACACTGCCTTGACCGGAATGCATCTGAACCATATGAATGTGTCGTACCGACGAAAAAAAAAAAAAATAGAAATACACCACAGCACTGGGATTCGAACCTAGTCCCTCACGCTCCGAATGCCAGGGCGCTACACATTGAGCTAAGCACCAACACTGCCTTCACCGGAATGCATCTGAACCATATGAATGCGTCGCACCGACCAAAAAAAAAAAAAAAAAATAGAAATACACCACAGCACTGGGATTCGAACCTAGTCCCTCACGCTCCGAATGCCAGGGCGCTACACATTGAGCTAAGCACCAACACTGCCTTGACCGGAATGCATCTGAACCATATGAATGTGTCGTACCGACGAAAAAAAAAAAATAGAAATACACCACAGCACTGGGATTCGAACCTAGTCCCTCACGCTCCGAATGCCAGGGCGCTACACATTGAGCTAAGCACCAACACTGCCTTCACCGGAATGCATCTGAACCATATGAATGCGTCGCACCGACCAAAAAAAAAAAAAATAGAAATACACCACAGCACTGGGATTCGAACCTAGTCCCTCACGCTCCGAATGCCAGGGCGCTACACATTGAGCTAAGCACCAACACTGCCTTGACCGGAATGCATCTGAACCATATGAATGTGTCGTACCGACGAAAAAAAAAAATAGAAATACACCACAGCACTGGGATTCGAACCTAGTCCCTCACGCTCCGAATGCCAGGGCGCTACCACATTGAGCTAAGCACCAACACTGCCTTCACCGGAATGCATCTGAACCATATGAATGCGTCGCACCGACCAAAAAAAAAAAATAGAAATACACCACAGCACTGGGATTCGAACCTAGTCCCTCACGCTCCGAACGCCAGTGTCCTACCCATTGAGCTAAGCACCAACGCTGCCTTCACCGGAATGCATCTGAACCATATGAATGTGTCGTACCGACGAAAAAAAAAAAAAGAAAAACCTTCCCACAGCACTGGGACTATAAACATGGCGTTCTAACGCTCCACCGGCACACCAAGAACACAAGTGGCAAAAAGTATATCATAATATGAAGAAAAAAAACAATGAAAAACGGACGTGAATGCCAAGCTGTTCTGTTGCAACATGACTAATTTACGAGACGTATTTTGCAAGTAAACTTGCAGTTGCGCTAAAGGCCAAGCCTCCGACATCGGTCTACAGCAGGGAAGTTAACCTTCTCAGCGACCTCCTCTCCTAAACTGCGAGTGGATCCCTATTGTGGAAAGTTGAAAGGTGGAGAGGATATGCTAAAGAAGAAAGTTCTAAAAAGTAGAAAGCGTTTTACGCCGGCTTTAAAGGAGTGTTGTTGTTGGGTAATTTTTTATAAAAGCACAAGTAACTGTAACGATATTTCCCGTTGCAATTACTGTGAGAAAAAGTAACAGTGATACAGTAGCAAGTTACTGAAAAAAAGTAACTATTACCGGTAAGGCGTTACTAGTAACTAGTTACTGCCAAATAATGAGTACTAGTCGTTGAGAAAGGTCTTCAAGACAAACTATTGCAAGAAAATTGGCTTAACCCGGGATGTCAAGGTTTGGCTGCTTCGCGCCAATTTGGCTGCTTTTTTTAGGCAAGTGGCTGCAGAAAAAATCACACCATCTCCCACTAAAGGGAACCATGTGGGGATGCGAAGAAGTGCTGGTGTTCACTTGTGTTTCCATTTATATGTTTCCGTGTATGTTTTATTTGTGTGTGGAGTTGTGTATCAGCGGTGCTGCTTACGCTACTGTCCCCAGCTTACGTTAGCGGTGCTGGTACAACTGGCGCCAACGCTGACATCCATAGCGCCGTTGCGAAGGGGAGTGCAACGGAGCGCGCGCGCGCCGCATTATATACGAGCGCACAGCTGCGCCGGAGAGAGAGAAACGGGAGAGGAGAAACGAAGCGGAGGCAGCGCTCACGCCACCTCCTCCCACATCCTAGCGCTCACGCGAGGAGAGGGTCCTCAAATAAAGCCCCTGAAACTTCGTAAAGTAGCGACACTCTCCTCCTCCGCTCTCGTTTCTCCTCGGCCTCCTCTCCTTCACACTCTTTTCGAACGAGGCGCCACCTGCCTTGCTCCTGCGTAGCAGACGCCCTTTCACGGAAAGAGCGCTTCTTGCCAGGCAGCGCGCTGGAGCATTCACGCCAGCCGTCTAACTCATCCTAAAATTATCTATACGAGTGTAACCTTGACCCACGACATCTCTGTGTAGTGCCGCATATGGTATACAATATGTGCAGACAGCATTCACAGTGACTGTCAGTGAAAGCAACAGCTCGCATTGACGCTGTCGACGCGGCACGGCGATGTCGCCGACGGACAATTTCAGCGTTTGATGAGGCATCTAGGGCTTTCGCCTTAATAATGCGCCCGAAGGCGCACATCATTTATATTTGATGCCTTCCAACAGCTGTGGTTGTTTCGTTAAGCGTTTAGACACACCAACCATATTTTGCAAGTGCGCCTTGTTGACGAGTCTGACATACGAACTATATCGCTGAAAGAACGAGCAAGCGAATGAATGAACAAGCGTGCCACCGTGAGCGATTCCTTTGCGAGAGCTCCACTCGTGGATATAAACCTTCACACGAAATAGCACATAAACCATCGCGCGAAATGGCACGTATACGGGACGTACCGATGAACGCACCTAACGACTCGGTCGGTCATGCGCGCTTTGCATAGCTACCCTCGCATTACAAGTCCCCCGGCTGGTCCGTACGTACGAGAGCTAGAGAACGCAATTTGCTCTGAAATATACGAGCACGCAACAAAAACCAACGCAGAGTACAAATCTTAATGAGAGTTTTCGCACTCCAGTTTTGTTTACTCAAAACAGCAGCGCGGAATCTCTGAAGTTTCGCAATCACACCGTCGATCGTGCGTCCGCGTGCCTGCTAAGTGCATAAACCAATACCGTGAACTCAAACTTGTCGGCGCATCACGTCGAGCAGAAAACGTAACCATGTATTGTTGACAAAAGAACAGACCCCGCAGAGATGGCGACGTTCTGCACAATTAACTGTGACATGCATGTCGTTAGAACGGGCATCGAATTACGCGAACCTCGACGCATACTCATAGTGAGCGACTCGCAACGTACCTCGCAAAGTCGAGTCGCAAATGTGGGCCTGTACTCTCACTTCCGATTCTATGCAACCACGTCTTTTGGAGCAGCTCGTTGCGCTTAACGGACGGCATTATGAAGAGCTTTTGGCCATCACTGGAGTTGTTCTAGCATCAGAAGGCGCAACAGCGACGTCAGTCTTGGGTGAAAAGTATTTCACAGCACAACGCGCACGGAAGGACAAGTGCGTATCCGTAAAACACGTGATCCGTACACCAGCGAGTCCGCGCTTCGAGAGCAAACATGGTTTTCGAGAGCGACGGTAAACAAACGAACGCCGCGGGCGCTGCCACGTGACAGGCATCTGGCCAATGCCGACGCGGCGTCAGCCTCGGAGAGGTCGGAGGAGGGAGAAAAGAGAGGAGGTGCGCTTCTCCCCACATATGTCGCTACTTTACGAAGTTTCAGGGGGCTTTATCCTCAAACCTCCCCTCCTCACGCTCACGCGAGGAGAGGGGGGAGAGTTTGCGCATGCGCAGAGGGGGGAGCAGACGGTCGCCAAGGGACGGACACAGCCCCGAGCAAAAGCTGCTTCGCATCTAAAAACGTCCTGAATACTTGGCGACTTTCTGGCTACTTTCTTGTTCCCGCTATTTGAACCGAATTATCGATATCTGGTGACGTCGCAGGTGCTGAGTTCGAGTATGCGGTGCCAAAACATGGAGGCCAAGGAGTTCTTCAGCTCGAACAGTTTTCGTCCGCCTCGGTGGAACGGTGGTTATGGTGCTCGGCTGCTAACCCGTAGGTCGCGGGGTCGATCCCGGCCGCGGCGGTCCCATTTCGATGGAGGCGAAATGCTAGAGGCCCGTGCACTGTGCGATGGCAGTTCACGTTAGAGAACACCGGATGGTCGACATTTCCGCGGATGGCGTCCTTCATAATCATATCGTGGTTTTGGGACGTAAAACCCGATATATCATTTATCAGCTCTAACAACTGATGTGGCGATTGCGCGGACATAGCAATGATCTCGACAGCAGACGGCTTGCTTCTAGATAGCACGGACAGATATTTCGCAACGCGCTCTTCTGGTCCGTGTTATTTTGTTACCGACAGTACGTTTCCTTAGCGAGTCAAGACGGTACGTTCGTAAAGGAAATGACAATCGCATTTACCCATCTCTCTTGCTGGGGCATCCGGGCGGAAACAAGAGAGCACTACCGCGGCAGATAAAGAATTCGTCGTTTGATCGTCGCGTTGCTAAGGGCAACGCGCTGCAAGGGGACCTCAAGTTATACATGATAACGGCGAAAGGGCGTTGTGTTATCGGTCCTCCTTGCTATGACAACGCATATGCACGAGTCCACTGAGTAGTCATTGACCATATACAGCCAGTCTGGTCCTGTGCGTCCAAGTGCCCGAAGGATTCGCGTCTGAACTCCCTCCACCATGCCGGATCTCCGACGAGTGCACCCTTTTCGTGACCAGTCCATCGCAAGCGTCAACTGGCGACCGACTCGCTTTGTCGACCAGGTGACCAGTTCGCGCGTGTGTGGCCTCTGTCACATGCTTGATAAAATACGTCTTGTCTTCTTTGTCCAGTCTTTCGCGCTCTACTTTTAATCTGTCACATGATTCCGAAGCGCACTGTGCTGTTGCCATGCTCGCACGTTCTATGCCAATCGTGCCACGCAGCCAACTCCCAAGGATGCGGTGGGCGGTGTCCCTTGGATCAAGAGCCGTTCAGAAAAGTTGAATGTGTCAGCTGTGATTTCCCTACCAGAAAAGCGAACGCTTCCTTCCTGTCATTCTTTGTGTGACAAACATTAACTTGAATTACTTGCCTAGTAAATCTACACTGGCTTAATGCTGTAAGCATGCCCATTTATTATCACCAAGCTCGTCGAAAGACGCCCTGTTGTTTTTATTGGTTACATAAAGGAACGCGAACAAAAAACTCAATAATCTTCAATCAAATCCTATGAAACCCAATATGTAATATACACTCTCCTAGTCCTGACTAGGTTTTTGAGTTCTGGCGTGTCTTGACGAGCTTGGTTCTGATCTCTTTCCTGTTCTCTCGCATATGGCAGTTAGCGCAACGCAGAGACAAAAAAAAATTCGTCGCGTATCTGCGTGCTTCGCTGCAAACGTCGTCGAAAGACGATAGCCTTCTGCCGGCCGTACTACTTTGTTTTGCCTTGCCTCAGACAGCGCCTCCTCTACGTTGAATCGGCCGCATCTGGTTGGCATTGATGAAATAGAAGAGGCGCTTCGTGAGATACGGACGCCATCTGGCAGTGGCGTCGGGAAACATGAGCTTGGGCAGAACCCAGGGCCATTGCCAGGTTTTTTCGTGCATAGCGTCACACTTTCAGCGCAGCCTAAGAAACACTAGGTCTTTAGAATTACGTATCTATGTATTTTCTAGTAAAGGAACCCACCACCTAATATTTAAGTATTGATGTTGCGCCTCAGATATGCGTAATATTTGCTTTTTCATCGACAACGTTCACAAGTATGAACGCAGCCACCAGTTCAAGATGGCTGGGCGTTCAGCAAGTGCTTAAACTTTGGCCAGAGAACACCTACCACTTTGCTTTGACCGGGTGGCTGAATCGTGTGACAGAGAGACAGACAGACCAAAATTTCTGCGTTGAAGTATCCCAAGAAAGACTATCGTCTTTAAAAGCGCTCTGCTTGCACTAGTGGCGCAGGGCTGGAACTATCAGCTGCGTTAGTGTTCGACCTAGCTAAGTTTTCCTAGTAATGCTAAGCTGTTGCTAGAGGTGCTATGTTATTTATTGTAGTGCTGTATATGGCTACACTTGGCTATTCTCCCCGGTTTCAGTCGGCTCCCCAAATTACGCACGTGGTTTTAGCGGGAACATGTCACCTGACTAGGGTTACATGATGTTACGTGATTGTATTAACATGAGTAGATGTTACGTGGTTCTTTGTAAGGATCTATCACGTGCCTAGCTGCTACGTAGTTCTGGCTGGAACGTGCCGCTTGATTAGCTCTTACGCGAGTTTACTTGATTTTAGTCAAGTGACTGGTATTTTAGGTCATGTAACGCGATTTCTACTCACGTGAGTAGTTACATCATGTTATCTGATTGTAATCACGTGATTAGTTACGTGATGTTGCGACATTTCTAGGTAAGAGTGTTATTACATAATACGGGATATTAGTCACGTGACTAGATGTCACATGATGGTACGTGATTTCAGTCACGTCACTAATTGCGTGATGGGACGTGACTTTAGTCTCATGGCCAGTTGTTACGTGATGTTACGCGATTTTAAACGCGAAACAATGCTTCGCGAACTTCTGCGACTTCGAGCGTATCTATCTATCTATCTATCTATCTATCTATCTATCTATCTATCTATCTATCTATCTATCTATCTATCTATCTATCTATCTATCTATCTATCTATCTATCTATCTATCTAAGTAGTCCTGCACAGGAAACTGGCAACACACTACGTGGCTGGATGCAGTTCTCACATTCCCAGGATTTGGAGACATTCGTCCGTGGCGCCATCTCTCGGCGGCAGCAACCGCATCCTGCCATAACTGAATGGGAAATAGGCGGAAAAAAAAAATCATATCTTTTGAAATAAGCTAGTTATCAAAAACGACTCAGGGATCCATACAGCAGAGACCTACTGGAACACTGTGGCCAAATTTCAGTATCGCACTACAAATCCTGTGGCTTCCCTAGACAATTGAACACCCCCATCGGAAATACATGGGACCCATTGTTAAACACTCTGGGAAGCCACGCGGTTTGTAGCGCGACACTAATTTTGACAGAATGTTTAATTAAGTCTCTGCTTTGTAGCAACCGGGAGTCGTTTTTGATAACTAGTTTTTTTCATGAGATATGATTTTTTTTCGCCTACTTCCCATTGAGTTACGGCAGGCCACCGCTGTTACCGACAAGAGAGGGCGCTACGTGCAAATGTACCCAAATCCTGGTCATGTGTTTGTTCAGAGCGAATAGAAAACACGTCTTCGGAATCAACAGCGCTGACACTTCAAGACGTCAAGAATGCTCTGGAAGAAGTGAAGACGCTCTTGAGGGAACGGAACCACGAACCGGTGCTGCCTGCTATTCAAAGTCAGGTGAACGAGCTCACGGAACAAGTCAGGAGTCAGGAATTCAGGTTGGCCGAAATCACAAGCGAGGCTGGTGCAACTGCGAATGCGGAGATGGTTCAACACGCGGCCACGGCTTCATCGAATGTCTTGCAGGAACCAACAACTCGGCAAAATCCAGAGGATGAAGCAAGCACGTCTTCGTCAGCTCTCTGCTCGCAGGAATGGATGAATGAAAAGCGTTAAATATTCTCCAACATGCCACCTGATGTTCTGAAAGGCATGCGGAATACTTCCACGCGAGATTATCCCCAGCATGCCATTGAATATTTCCGGCCTTCCGAAAGTACATGTTATTTAAAGTGGACCAGTGAGGTGTCGACGACACGTACGTGGAGGGAAGTGCTTGATTGCTGAGTGTGTGTAAAAAAATCACAGCATATCCACGGAGTGAATGATGATGAGTGGGCGAAGCTGCGGAGGTGCGTCGGTAAACCGGTAATCTTCCGCGAATTCTGCGCAGTACATCATCAACGACGTAAGATCGGGCGCATTTATACTAAAGGGTCGATGAGAGTCATGGCGACTCGCAGCTCACTTTAATTTTACATGTACGTTGTGAATTTTTTTTATTGTTTAATCACGCACAGGAGACATCTCACACAGGCACTACCTTGGAGGTCGAAATCCAGTGCCTACTGGCTACTCAGGATGTTGGACCGCCGAGGCGATGCCATAAGGAGCTTCGCCCCTAAATATATTCATCATATAAAAGTACCGCCATCTAGCGGACATTCCAAGAATTGTTTTACAAAGAGCTGTGCTGTGGGCACGGACAACGCCGCACGCCGACAAGGCTCGGTCTTAAGGTGCTTCGCCCCTAAAAACATCAAAAAAAAGAAAGAAACGAAAAAAAGAAAAAAATGAAACAAAAAGACATGGCATAGTCAGTCTAATGGCCACACGCTTTCGCCGAACACACTTTGGAATTTACAGTGTCCTTCAATTTTTTTTTTCAAGCAAAGCTTATGCCCCCAAGCACGATCAATGGAGTAATAAATAGCCCCTATAGCCCTACGAGTTCCAAGACGAGAGAGTCGTTCCATTCTCGTCTGCTCTACTCTTCCTAAGCGCGCTGCGCTCTTCTCGCCACTTATCCCTTCATAATGCTCGTAGAAAATGTCATCACTAAGCGTTGAGTCTATTATGCTTTCGCGCATTTCTGCTACACGCTGTTTCATCCACTTGGGCAGTCGAAAACGCACAAAACGAAGAGAAATCAGTTGGTCGCACGATAGTCGTGTCAGACAGGGCTGAATGGGCGACTGCGTGGCGAAGTAGGGTAGAAAACAATTCACAACTGATATCCCTTTTATATGTTAACCAATCTCTTTATAACGAAGTTATAACAAACCTTTTTATAACGAAGTTGCATCTTGCACGAAATTTAATTCGTTATATCCGAAAATTCGTTATAAAGGTATATTCCTAACACTATACCTGTTGCAAGAGTATTCTTCACTTACTTCGTTATAACCGATATTTCGTTATATCCGGGTTCGTGATATCGAGGTTTGAGTGTAAAGCTTTTTTTTTCCTCGTGACCTCAGGTGAAAAGACTGCAGATGTCACCCTTTCCTCCGAAGAGACGGGAAACGCCAGGAGAGAATAACCCGCTCGTTATCTGCATTTTCAGAAGTTGTTGAGCACCTTTATAGCACATCTCGTCGGATTCGTCCGATCCCTCCGCACAGTCCCGAAAACCGTCGCAGGGCCAGGTGATTGGAATGCATCTCCCGTCTCGTTCGCAGCGCAATTCAGTCTCTAGACAGGTCCTGTTCGATCGAGTGGCAGTCCGTCTCGTCCGAACCGTCCCGGCAGTCCCAAATGCCGTCGCAGAGCCGCGTCCTACTTACAAGGTTTCTGTCTGACGCATTGGAACGTCTTCATCCTCGTTTATGAAGGGTAAGAGCGCACTGAAGACGAACACACAATGAAGGCACACACACGCACACACATAGCGCTGTGCGTGCCTCCATTGTGTGTTCGTCTTCAGTGCGCTCTTACCCTTCATAAACATGTGTAAGTTTAAGGGCTCGTTTGCTTTGTTAAACACAATATTAATGAGAACTAACAGACAATGATGCCAAGGAAAGTATGGGGGATGTTATAAGAAGTAATTGTAATATAAATGTGAAGAAAGAAAAGTGGACGAAAAGATAACTTGCCACCGGCAGGGACCGAACCTCCCACGTTTAAATGCACATATATACCCTATAAAGTGGACGGAGGGATGACCGCCACCGTAGCTCAGTGGTAGAGCATCAGACGCGTTATTCGAAGGTCGCAGGTTCGGTCCCTGCCGGTGGCAAGCTATCTTTTCGTCCACTTTTCTTTCTTCACATTTACATTACAATTACTTCTAATAACATCCCCTATACTTTCCTTGGCCTCATTGTCTGTTAGTTCTCATTAATATTCCTTCATAAACATGCAATACCAACGTGCCCAGATTACCACCTTGGTCTTCATCCTGCAAGAATGGGTCGCGCGATAGCTCCTTAGAGTGGAGTACGATGAAGCAGTTGCCAGAACGACGGCGATAATGAACGCTGGAAGCAACGCGAACGGAACCGACGCAGGCGTGCTGCGCGAAGTGGCCATACTGGACGTCGACTGCCGGGTGTTGACGGAACCAAAACTATTATACACCAGTCGTTGCTTCTCCGATTCTGTAGCTTGACGACGTGCCACGATGCCCTTGGCGGCCTATTTAGCAGGGACGGCTTGCCGATTGCTGCACTCTATGGCAACAGCCGTTACGTCGTACGAGTGTGGGCTGGTGTCTATACTTTGATGTTTTGGAGTCGATCGTGTTAGAAGAAATATCGTATTTACTCGCTGCTAGGCCGAGTACGCATTCCTGAACCTCTCGACTGCTGGGCCAGATGTATCAAAGGTACTTGACGAAACACTGATATTTCAGGCTTTCCATTCGGGCAGAAATGCGGATTGCCATTTCCATAGTCACAGAAACACAGTTTATGAGAATCTTGTGAAACTGGTTTTGTAGCACTGACAGAAAATCACGTTTTCGGTTCAGGAATTCTGGTGCAGTTTTTGGTGCATATAAAAACCCCTGGATGGACGAACGGCAGCGATTCGTTTTTTGTTGTTGTTTTGTTTGTTTGTTTGTTTGTTTGTTTGTTTGTTTGTTTGCTTGTTTGTTTGTTTGTTTGGTTGGTTGGTTTTTTGTTTGTTTTTTATGCCTCGAGCTTACTCTATGGATCGCTCTGCATATGTTATTTTGTTACGTTACTATGTTACCCTTATCCACTACATGCCACAAAACTGCTATTTTAATCGAGCAACTGCCACATTGACTTTTGTGCAAAGCAATGTGCAGCTTACACTTTAACATTTACGTACATCATTAC
Organism: Rhipicephalus appendiculatus; assembly: GCA_030522465.1. NCBI lineage: Eukaryota > Metazoa > Arthropoda > Arachnida > Ixodida > Ixodidae > Rhipicephalus > Rhipicephalus appendiculatus. Next base: position 22,824 of record JALIZH010002140.1, read on the forward strand.
ATCTAGCAACACCTCAGTCATTGAGCTTTCACCTTGGTAAATAGGCAACCAAAAAAATAAGTTTTCACTTTTCCCTTAAACTCTTAGTACTGCTGTGGCCTCTCCCCCTTACACTCTGTCATCAATCACGTGATTGCTGAGAGAGTGTAAAAAAAGGAAAACAAAACAAAACACAAAAAAGGACCCCCCCCCCCCTCCCCAAAAAAAAGGACATGGCATAGTCAGTCGTATGGCCACAGGCTTTCGCCGAACACACTTTGGAATTTACAAAATGTCCTTTAATTTTTTTTAATATTTATCCACGGCGAATAGTTGGTGATCCTTGACTACTTCTGCAGTGTGAACAAGCCACGCATATCTAGGCTTGATGCACATTGAGAAGATGATTGACATACTGTTTTCTTGATATGTTTTCCAAGCTCATTCTTGCCACTCTAAATATCTTACATGATGTTCTGTTACTACTGCTATCACGACTGCTAGTTGTGCATCTTTTATATTCACCTTTTTTGGAGTCCAATGCTTTTGAAATTTGTCGAGCTCTCAGACTGAAACCCTGGTCACAAATACATCCTTTCTATTCTTCCTTTCATTTCGCTCTTCAAGCTTTCAAGTTAAGATAAATTATAATGAAATCAAGTATTAGCTGGCACGATTACCTGAATAAAGGAGTTTCTACATCTCTGTACGTTCTCCAAAGGTTACACAGGCTTATCTCAATTAAGAGTCATTTCAATAACATCAAATTGCGCTCACAGCGGCTACCCCATTATTCACACTTTCTGATAAAGCCATTCCCTTCTCGTTGTCACGTAAAATACTGATGCAAGCTACATGCGGAATAAAATCATTTGGATGCCACGCGAGGTGAAACAAGTCGCACGAACACTTCCGCATGTCTAAAAACAAACATCAACTCAGCTGGTAGAGGCTTGTTGTAGCGACGTCCGCTCCATAATAGCGCTGTATCGTATTGTTGCAGGACCAAGTAATTTCCTGTCGCGCTCCCAGCAGGGGCACGCTTCAAGGTCTTGGTCGTGGAGGCTCTTATCATCGCTTGTAACGAGGAAAAATACGAATGATAAAAAAGCTTTTGCTGCTGCTCAGATAAGTTTCCTTCAAACAGCGGCTGCTATAAATTATCGACCCAAAGGAAACGCCTCTCCCTATGATGAAAGTAACGCTATTGGGGCAGGAGAAAACACTCGATCGAGCATTCCATAGTCGAAAGAGTGCGAGGCCCAACGACAAACAACACTACGCTAACGGCTGAAAGGCATGGTCTCGTACAGTTCGTTGGTTTATATATCAAGTTAAATACAAGAGGCCACTATGGCCGCTTCCCCACGCGGCCAGCTTACGTCACCGCGTTCGACGTTGTTCTCGATGCTCATTACCGCCACAGTTTTCGGGACAGCGGACCTCCATCTCACTGACGAAAATCCTCGACACAAGAGCTTCGTGCTCAGAGAGGCACTTCAAGTGCGTCGCTAAGGGCAACTGCGTACCGAGATCGTGGCAATGCGACGGAGTCAGCGACTGCAATGACGGCTCGGACGAGCAGGGATGCCACGCAGACCGGACGTGTCTGGAAGCAGAATTCAAGTGCGAACAAGGTGGTCGCTGCATACCGGCAAACTGGCGCTGTGACGGTGACGGCGACTGCGCCGACGGATCAGACGAAGCCCGTGCTACGTGTGGAGATGCTGCGCCTTGCAAAACGCGCGAGTTCCCCTGCAGTACTACAGCTAACGGAACACTGACCTGCCTGTCAACCTCACGGCGGTGCGCGACTGTGACGATGGTGCCGATGAGAAGGGCTGCACGTCGTTGAAATCTTGCAGTGAGGAACAATTCCAGTGCAAAACCAGCGGACAGTGCATCCCAGCCAGGTGGATGTGTGATGGCTCCCAGGAGTGCGATGATGGGTCCGACGAAGACGTCGACATGTGCAGAGCCGTGAAGAGCTGCCAGCCTAACAACTTTGTTTGTTGGGGGGTCACAGATGGTATCATATGTGGGCCAATGGAGCGGCGCTGCGACGGAAAACGCGACTGCAGAGACGGCACGGATGAAGGCAACTGCATGTCGCCAAGCCCGTGCACGGAAGGACAATTCGCGTGCAAGAGCGGTGAATCGTGCATTCCTATGATCTGGATGTGTAACGGCGACCGAGACTGTTCGGACGGCTCAGACGAAGATGTCGACATCTGCAACGAGGATACAAAGTGCCCTGAAGACCGGTTCATGTGCCATTCCGCGCAAGGTGGTTTCAGATGTCTTCCTGCAGCGTGGCGCTGCAACGGATACTATGATTGCCGAGACGATTCCGACGAGGCCAATTGCACTTCTGCGCAGACCTGTAAGCAGACTGAATTCCAGTGCGAAGAAAGCGGAGAATGCGTACCTGTGGGACAGCGTTGTGACGGTGAAAGGAACTGTGAAGACAGCTCAGATGAGCGCAATTGCACTGCCGAGAAAATCTGCTCCGAAGGACAGATTCCCTGCTAAACGAGGAGCCGGTGTATAATGGCAAAATGGCTGTGTGATGGTGACTCCGATTGCCCTGACGGCTCGGACGAAGTGAACTGCAAATCTAGACGAACGTGTTCCGAAAACCAGTTCGCCTGCAAGGATAACGTTGATTGCCTACCAGCGAATTGGAGATGCGACGGTGACCCGGACTGTTCAGACGGCTTTGACGAAGTGAACTGTACAACAAAAGATATTTGTTCAGGAACAGGCTTTCTCTGCGAGAGTGGTGGTGACTGCATTTCGGCGGCCTGGCGATGTGATGGTGACTGTGACTGTTCGGATGGCTCCGATGAAGTAAACTGCACATCCGCGCACACTTGTTCGGGCACAGAATTTGTCTGCAAGAGTAGTGGTCACTGCATTCCAACAAGGTGGCGGTGTGATGGTGACGCTGACTGTTCAGACGGCTCTGATGAAGCGAACTGTGCACCTAGGCACAGCTGTTCAGCCACAGAATTTGTCTGCGAGAGCAGTCGACAGTGCATTTCAGAAACCTGGCGCTGTGATGGTGACCGTGACTGTTCGGATGGCTCCGATGAAGTAAACTGTACATCTAAAGGCACACTTGTTCAGACACCATTGGCTGAAATGCAATGGTCATTGCATTTCAGCCACTCGGCGATGCAATGGTGACGCTGATTGTCTTGACGGCTCAGATGAAGCGAATTGTACAATTTCGCAGCTTTTTACAGACTCACAATTTACCTGCAAGGCAACTGGCTACAAAATTATGGCAACATGGCAATGTGATGGTGAACATGACTGCCCCGATGGTTCCGACGAGGATGGTGATATATGCAAAGAAGGCTTTAACTGCCCGCCTGAGAAGTTCGCTTGCAAGTTTCTTGAAAAATTTGCGTGTGTTCCGAAAACCCGGAAGTGCAACGGCGATATCGATTGTAATGACGCCGTCGACGAGAAGAACTGCACCCAACTGAAAACATGCTCAGACAATGAATTCAGATGCACGGACAGAGGCCAATGCATACATGCAGCGTTGCGCTGTGACGGAAAACGCGATTGCAAGGATGGGTCAGACGAAGATGCAGAGGCGTGTTTAAGTGAAACGCACTGCCCTTCTGGGCAATTCACTTGCACAAGCGCTCTCGAGGGCTCGGCGACGTGCATCCCCAAGACTTTCCTATGCGACGGTTTCAGGCACTGCGTTGACGGCTCCGATGAAGACGGTTGCGGAAGCAGGATCTGCCATCCGGGGGAGTTTCGTTGTGACGGAGGGCAATGCATTTCTCAGCAGAGTACATGCGACGGCAAGCGCGACTGCAAAGACGGATCGGACGAAGGCCAGACGTTGTGCATCGCGTACAAGTTACTCTGTCCTTCGCCGCAAATGCCCTGCACGGTCACATAACGGTAGCTTCATCTGCATCGACGAAGCTCTTAAGTGTGACGGTCGCGTGGATTGCCAGGACGGCATAGACGAAATGTTGGACTGCGCAGCATTGGCCTTCAACTGTCGGGGGAAGCTTCTTTCGTTGTGACAATCGTAGGTGCGTGCCGAAACACTGGAGATGTGATGGTGATGATGACTGCTTCGACGGAAGTGACGAGAAAGGCTGTGCCAGAAACGACGACGACCGTCTCGTGAATTGCCCTCTAACTTGAATATGCGTGCTCCTCGGGTACGGCTTGCATCGCACTTAACTTGCGTTGTGACCGCCGTCCCGACTGTCCCGATGGATCCGATGAGATTGACTGCCCTACCGATATATTCAATTTCCTGTGAGCCGGCGTATCTTGCAAGGCTAGGCATCGAAGTTTGTACGCTTTATTTTGTCTTGCATCTTTTTGTGTATCCCAATTACAAATGATGTGTAATCATGCTGTTAATGGAGTTCTCACTTTCCCTGAGGCCTTCTTCACCTCAACGAAGCTTGACTAATTTCGTGCGGGTTATTGTTCCGTCCAATAAGCTTATCTGTCTAACCTAGAACAGAACGAGTTTACAGCTGCCTAGCAGTACCGAACTTTAGCCTTGTACGCGTTCAACTGAATTTCCCGTTAAGGTGTTTAACTGGGCTAGTTGGTATTGACTGAATGCTTCCATATTACTAGCGAGCACGCACATTTCGTAAAGACGCCCAATTCGTAATCGAATAGGGCGTCTTTTTAAATGTGAAGCTTTTCTTAGCGGACTGCAGGCACTTTGTGCGTTTCTATCTATCTATCTATCTATCTATCTATCTATCTATCTATCTATCTATCTATCTATCTATCTATCTATCTATCTATCTATCTATCTATCTATCTATCTATCTATCTATCTATCTATCTATCTATCTATCTATCTATCTATCTATCTATCTATCTATCTATCTATCTATCTATCCGCCTACGTCTGGGTGCTCTCGCGACCACCTCCTCAACTTGGTGTAGACCAAAGTTGGAATGGGGAGGTAAGGGGGTTCGACCAAATATGACTGTCTGGTCATTACATCAATAACGTGAAAATCATGTCGCGTCCGTCGTCAAACCTTTTCCTGCAGACACGTGTGGCACATACCCGTATACCACGGGCCGCGGCATGCGGGTATGCGCCACAGGTGACTGACAGTTTATGTATAAACAAGAACGGCGAGAATAGACATTGGTAATGTAAATGCGGGAGCGTTAAGAAAAACCGACGTGGGCGGCGTTGACCCTACGAATGCGAATAATAAGAATCAGGATCCCAGCAAGAATCGAACCCAAGCATTCTGCGGGGCAGTCAGGTATTCTACCACAGAGCCACGCAGGTTCTTGAAACTTCTTTGGAAGAATGTCCTATGCAGGCGTAATGTCGGTGCAACGTTAACTGAGGTTGCAGTGCTGGCTATCTAATTTTATAACAAAGCAATAAACATTACATATGTACTCCTATGATAGAGGGGTCATGTCGGTTTAACGTCAGTTGCGGTACCAGTGTTGGTTCGGTTCCGCTTTTGTAGCAGTCTGATAAACACTACATTTATATTCCTATGATACAGTAAGCTATATTAAAACGTTGCTCATCACCGGAGGAATACGCCAACGAAAGTTACATATGATATTGACGTCATCGCACCTTAAAGTGGACTTCATTTCGATGATGCCGATACTAACGTCTGTGCTGACGTTACGTCAGACCATTTGTTACTCTTTAAACGCCAGTGTAATCGACGTTCCTGGTAAGTCCACAACGAGCACGCAACTACACACTTGCAAAAACTCGTCGATCTACCTCGTAACACTTGGCTCAAAGCCAAAAAATACAGCATAGGGAATTACTCGCCGAATGCTTCGCATGACACGGATTCCCACAAGGCGTGGGATCTGCCAAATCTTTTTTAACAGCGGGGCTATTTAAGCCGGGGAGCAATGTGTTTGCGGAATCCCAAACTATCATCATCATTAATTGGCACGCGCTCTTTTCGTCCTAGTCTTCATATTTGTCCTCTTCATCTGCGGCTTCGGGAAGAGGACGGTGGAACGAACATCGGGGACGTGTTCGCAATGACTGCAACCAACCGAATAAACGGACTCAATGGCCGGGAAGACAAGGTCGGCGTGAGCGCCTGGTGGGACCAACCTTACGTAAGCGACAACATGTTGAAATCTATGCAGAAAGATGAGACTACGGACTTAAGAGAAAGGCACGCTGAGTATAAGTCCCGTCTCACGAGCGACGCCGCCAGATACCTCGCCCCTACACCAAGGAGCCTGCAGCGTTTACGCCCACACGGTATATTCCAGGACGAAGCATCGAAGTGGTCACCAGCTGATGTGAACGCCTGGAGGCTAGCGAACGAAATTAACGGTTACCGGGACGCGCCGTACCCACCCCCCATCACACGACTGGCCGAGGTTGACATCCCCGGATCACGTGGCTGAAGGAGTCCGAGGCACTAGACTACGGGTCACTCACAGTCGCGCAGTCTCAGTGCTGGCCCATCGCTCTCGCAGGGAGAGACCTTCTCGCCGTTATCTACGGTAAATCGGGAGATAACGCGCGGTCTTACCTGATTCCAGCCATCGTCCACGTAATCTCACAACCGACTCCTCAGGATGTCGACGGTCCCTACGTGCTCGTTTTGGTCCCGACTCGTCAGTCGGCTCTGCAAGTCCACCGACGGGTGATGGATTTCGAGAAATACACCGCGGTCCACAGCGTGTGCCTGTGCTCCGGAGACTGGAAGGAACGACAGCTGAAGAAGCTCAACAAGGCGAGTTTCCAGATATGGATTGCTACTCCCAGCCGGCTTCTGTCTTTCATCGAGGATGGCAAGGTCAGCCTTGCCAGCTCCTGCACGTTCCTGGTGCTGGACGAAGTAGACACACTGCTAGCCGTGGGCTACGAGAAGAAGCTTCGTACCATCGCTTCACTCGTGGGACCGACGCGCCAGACGCTGATGTTCGCTGCCTCTAGACCGAGAGCGCTTATTCATATCGCGGAAGACTTGCTCGAAGACTACGTTCAGGTCGGTGTCGGTCGGAGCAAGACTGTCGAGAATTGTCGAGCATATCGTTGTTTTCTGCGAGAAGACCGAGAAAATGAAGCAGCTCCTTGCCCTCCTTGAAGAAGTCGTGGACGATGAAGACGACAAGGTGATCGTTTTCGCAGGAAATAAATTATCAGTGGAAGAAATCGTGACTGATCTGCGTCTCCAGGACTGGTCGGCCGTGGGCATTCATGGCGCGAAGTCACGACTAGAGCGAGAGTGGGCGTTGGATGGACTCAGGTCGGGCGTGGCGAGTGTTCTGGTTATGACGGACGTCGCAACGCAGCGTGTGGTCGACGTCGGTGCCGTGCGCTGCATCGTCAACTATGAAAACCCGGCCAGCGGGGATGTCTACGCCACCCGAGTGAGCTACGCGTCTCGCCCTCAAAGTTCGGGAAGCGCGTACACGTTTCTGGCACCAGATGACGCTCGCAGCGCCAGGGAGCTCGTCTCTTACCTGGTGGACGCCGGGCAAAAAGTTCACCCTCGCCTTCGTGCTATCGCCAAAGGCACATCGTTTAATTGAAGATCTAGAATTGGATACTGTGCCATGTGAATGACTGTCCTAATGAGGCAGTTGGCATCGACTTGTGTCAACGGGCTTCTAAAAATTTTTAGCGCCGTGATTCAGTCTTTTTGATGTGTTTTTTTTTTGGGGGGGGGGGGGGGGGGCAATTCGACTTCTTCCAACAACGATTAAAATTTTCTGTATTCATTCTGTATTCCAATAACGTATGCTGTCGGGCTAGTTGGTGCATAGCTGGTTAGAAATTGGTTGGCGCAAAACAAGAACATGGACGGAGAAGTAACACGGACAAGCGCCTGTGCGCTTGTCCGTGTTATCCGTCCATGTCCTTGTTTTGCGCCAACCAATTTCTAACCAATCATTCTGTATTCTTTCTATTGATTGTTCAAAACGGGGGGAGTGAGCCGATGAACAGTTTGTTGTGCTAGGGTGCCTCGTACATTTCATGATTTTCATCGCTGTTTGCCTGGCAAGGGACATTTATATAAGGTACATATTTCCAACAGTCCAAGTCTTTTGAAAAAGACGTGCGATTCCTGCTTAACCTTTCATGGCGGCATTAAAAATTGTTTAATTTTTTACGAATTTATTTACGACTGCTAATTATGTCATTTGTGTGTTTGGGTGTGTTAAAAAGGTTTATAAGTTTTTCTTATTGCCGCATTGTATCTATTTGGTGATGGTCTTTGTTGTTTACCTCCGCACATGGCACACACCCAATGCAGGGGACCGGCCGAGTAGTAGGGGAATACGTCCATTATTTTATGCATTGTGTAATTCCTAGATGCAGTACTTAATTATTGATTTGAAGTGCCCTTACACCACGCTGGTATGGCTTTTCTCCTCAACCTCCTCCATTTACTAATTGCGTGTATTTTTGTGTCTGCACATTTATAAATAGAAATCAATAAATCAATTCAATGGAAAAATTTGTTTCACCTGACTACGTTGTTTAAAGAGTACTTCAAGAGCAAGGCCGGCTCGTTTTATTTTTATTCTTCTCTCGCCTAGAACTGAAGTTATTGTTATACAACTTATTGCCGGCCTATTATATTTTTTCCCTGCATGTTCCTCAGTTTACAACGGTTGGTAGTAATGAATGTCGGCCCTCGAATCCGTTTTGCGCTATTTCACGAGATTCAATTCTCGAAGTGAAATTTCAATAGGGATTTCGCGCTAATCCACTGACCTAACACGTCTCTATTGATTCTCGCTACAGTTTGCCACGTTTCAAATGCTCACGAACAACTATCTGGCATGGCTTAAAACCTGGCTACCATGTACGTGTTTGCATAAATCTGCGGTGATGGTGATTATCCGGAAAGCTTAAACAGCGTAAATATTGTGGTTGCGAACAGAATCAGTACCCTGTGATTTTTTTTTTTTTTTTTTGTGCGCGAGTCCCATCCCGAGATTACATTTTACCTACAATGCACTGAGCTCAGGGAGGTGGAGTAGAAAGACGTCTTAACCTACTTAATGTGAATCTTTTATGCTAACCAAGAAAAAAATATTGGACCTCATTCAAATCAAAGAGCACCAGTCCTCCGGAATATGCTTCCACTTCCATTTTTTGCGACGCCTCACAGCACGTGATTGCGTATCTTAGACCCAGCTTACTAGCCATATTAGTGACATACGCGAAAAGGGGTGGTCAATAGGGCAGGGTGGCAATATTTTTAAAAAGTCTTCTAAACAATCAAAGAGATCAAAGATGAATGAGCCTGGTTCAAGTTAAGAGCCATGTTTGGTACATGTGTAATCGTAGTATAGGCTTATAGAGTTACAACAGGGCCAATTCGCTGTAAAGAAAGTTCATTGAAACTGCAAAAGGTTTTCTTGAGCAGCTAGTATCGTCACGGCACCTGGTGGAGCAGATTTGAACCATACGCTTCTTTCTGCGTGGCCTCTTGAGATCCGCTTCTGCAGCGCGACGAAACACAGAGATAACCCGAGCAATACATTTGGACGCACGAACACCGATGTGCGTCTTCCGCTACCAGACACTTATTTTAAGCATTAGGGTCACCTGCAATTTTTAAGTAGCTTTTCAAAAGAAGGAGAAAGCCGGGCGTAGCTTACACTAGTGGCGCAAGGCTAAAGACAGCAAGGCTAATCGGTTCCTAAATGGTCCTGGTCATACGAAGTGATGCCTGTTTCTTCTCGAGTCCAGTACAGCCGCCTCTCGCTGTTGCAGCCGTATTACGTCGTGGAGTACCTTAAACGAGTCGAGTCCAGCAGTCTCGCTTGGCAGCGCGCAGCGGTTTGTGGTAAGCGGCTTCCTCATCGGCGGTGCGGACCGTCTCGCCATGTCTGCGTGTGGCGCCGCGCGCCGCCGCGAAGGGCCAGAATGAAGGAGCGCATGCGCAGATGGCCGTGACGTCACGTCTGGCGAGACCGAGCAACACCACCTAGACTAGTCTAGGTGGTGTTGAACCAGTGGCTGCGCGCAGTGTCCAGCACGCGGGCTGGTATCGGAGCAATGTATTGGCTAGGGAAGCAGGCGCACAGCTGCGCAGCCGGTTGCTAGGCAACGCGCGGTGACTTCACCGCGGCGCGGAGTTTTTTTCTTCGCGTTGAGCAGATTACGGTCGGCTTAAACACTTCCGCGGCCAAATAGCAAAAAGTGCGTTTCCCGAACTGTCTTTTTCGTGCAGCTAGGACACATGCACTGCACAAGATAGGGGTTGAGAAACAATATAAACTCACAGGGTTCCCTAGGCATTCGCCTAGGACGACACGACGGCGGAGGCCTTCTGTTTATTCAGAGTTGATTGTATTCATTCTCCCTCACCCACCCCTCCAAAGTGGCCTTCACCTAACGTAGTTTAGTGCTGCCTCCATGATCGGCATTGCAAGCATTGCAAGCTTTCTGGGCGTCACCTGGTTTCACACTGCCTTCATGATCGGCTCACCAGGCGACGATGTGGAGCGGTGACCTAATTTTGTGACGTCGTGATGACTTCATGATGACTTCATGATGACATATTCACAAATGTTATGGATGTGCGACGTCATGATAAAGTGATAAGGTGACATCATCACGTGATGATGGGTTTTTTTTTTTTTTTTTTTTTTTTTTGCATACTCATGTTGTCGCAGACACCACCGACGGTCAAGTTTCGCGTTTAGTGGGACATCTAAGTCACTAGCCTTAATAGAGAAGAAAAGAGGAGAACCTAAAATTATGACCGCCAAGAAAGCGGGCAACCAGCAAACAACTTTAGGTAGAATGCGCCGCTTGTGGAGCTTCGACAGAGAATGAGGAAGAGCGTATATGAAGACAGTCCTTCTCACATGCTGGCGACATGCTTAGCTGACAGTTAATTTTATCCTAGCCCCTTTGATACTCAATTATTTGGGAGATTACTTGGCTATGAAACACTACCTTGTCGCTGCCTAAAACTTCTTGCCCTTTGCCGAAATTTGCAATACGGGGCTTCAAGGCAGCCCAGTCAAATTCCTTCATCACAGTTGTTGTTGTTGTTGTCACATCAGTCACCACCATCATCATTCTCTTAGTGTACAGACATAGAAAGTAGAAGAAGAAGAGAAGGCCCACCTCGACGCGTTCGGATCCAGAGCCTGCAAGTGTACGTGAAGGAGAAGGTCTTTCGCGCAACAACGGTGGACATGCGACTGGCTCGGCGTCCCGTCCTGGTCTTCCTGGCCTCCGCGGCGGCAGCGGTGGGCGCCGTGGCACTGGCTGTACTGCTTGTGCGCAAGATACGCGTCGTGCTCGCGGGCGAAGTCCTGCTGACCGAGGAGCGTGCCTCGTACACGGTTCGACTCGAGAAGCGCGTCTCCGTCACCCACGACGTCCGCCTGCTCCGGTTTGCCCTG